>JAHWFP010178344.1:0-50873 GCA_023313725.1 Lithobius niger | reverse complement strand
TGATGCAATAACGAAAATGCTACACACGAAATTTGATTTTAATGAATGATATTCACAAGAATAGATGTACAACGGTTGATTTATTTGAACTATACAAGAAAATATAGCCTATAAATGAATAATATGTACAACACATGAGATACACAGCCCGTGAGATAAACTTGAAACATGAGGTATAGGATGAAACATGTAACATGAAGTAAATGAGATAATCATTTGCAATAAAAGAGAAAGAACCGATTAGAACACTGAGAATACCAGATTAATAAGTAACTGGTTAGACGACCATTGAGAAATATGATAAAAACGAGGTTTAAGATGTAGATACACTATAGATAATAATATTATACTGTATGTCCCAGAAGTCCCATCCAGGTGAAATAAGGCATTAAGACTTGGATAAGACTGCTGATAATAAGACAGATAATAATAAGATAATAGGATAATAAGACTGCATTAAGACTGCTGATAATAGCATGTTCGTAAAGGAAATCCCCTATGGTGAATCCGATGATGATATCCAAAATGACCTTGGAGGTCGTCTTCAAGGTCACCCAATGCGTAACTCCTAAACTACACATGGTACGGGCATAAAGTAAATTAGAAAGTTGTGGGGAATCATGGGACTAGTACAACGCAGAAAGCAGAACAGAAATCGCATTCAAAACAAGGAAGATACTGGCAAATGAAGGTGGGTGGTGCAGAGAAGCCAGCAGGAATTTCAGAAATAGGCTAGTTGAACCATAAATCGAAACAGCAACAAGGAAGTAAACATTCTTGCCTTGATCCGGTAAGCCTGGGTGGGCAAGCTCTGAAATGGCCCATTTCCCCCCGAAAAACTGATCCATCCTTCCTAACTCCCTCACGTAACTCAACACCTTGACTTCAAAATTATATTTCTCAAATCCCACTAAATGAGAAAATGTAAATCCTAATAGTCAGGACTGCGCCCCCCCCCCACCAAAAAATGATTAACTGGAGCCACAAATTATCTTTTTAAAATTCACTTTACTAACATATTTTACTTATAGGCCACATTTACTGACAAATTTTTTTACTTAGAATCATCCTTTATTGATATTTTATTTACTCATCGGTGAAAGGGAACTTTAAAAATTGGTGCCCCATTTAGTAATTTTTTGGGAGCAGATCTCCCCCCCCCCTCCCGCCACCCTCACCCAATATGGCGCGGTCCTGACAACTAAGGTTGACATTTTCCATCTACTCGATTCGGGAAATGTAATTGTGAAGTCAGGGTGTTGAGTTAACGTAAGGGGGAGATTTGGAGGACATATTAGATTTTCGGGGACAATATGGGCCCTTTCAGGTCTTGCCAACCTGGGACTTTTGCGTTAAATCTGCCACTGAAGTTTACTTTACAGTATTACCGGAACAAGACAAGAATGTTATCTTTCTTTGTTGCTGTTTATGGTTCAACTAGGCTTATTTTTGAAATTGCTGCTGCCCCAAGGATGGCTTCTCTGCATCACCCGCCTTCTTTTTCCAATATCTTCCTTGTTTTGTGCGCGATTTCTGCTCTACTTTCTGTGTTGTACTAGTCCCATGGTCCCTCACAACTTTATAATTTACTTTATGCCTATACCATGCATAGTTTAAGAATTTAATATTGTATGACCTTGAAGAAGTCCCCCCCCCCCCAAGTCATTTTCGATATCATCATCGGATTCACCATAGGTGACTTCCTGTACGAACATTTTATTATCAGCAACCTATATGCAAGCCTTAACGCCTTATTTTATCTGGACGCGACTTCTTGGACATATTGTATAATGACTGAATAATATAGTACACACATATGCTACTATGTTCCGTACAAAGGGGCAACTATTAAAGATGGTAATTATTGTACCAAATGTAGACTATCTGAACTCATGGGGACGAACTCCTACTCTCCAATAATTTAACCACTGGACAAACGCCAAGTAGTACGGAGGATATACCTAAAATTGTGCATTTCTATCATAAAAGCATGAAACTTGGCAGGAATGTTGTTTACATCTAATTAATAATTTTTAGTGTAGTAGGCATTCTCCTAAATTGCTATGAGCCGCCATATTAGAAATGGGCAGCCAAAATGGCAGTCAAATTAAGTTTTTTCTCATAACTCCTGAACAAATCAACGGATTTAACTTTTCTTTTTTTCTTCCTGTTATTAGTAATTGATTTTTCTTACCAAAAATCTAAAATAACTTTTCATACTACCAACCATTTTATCTGAAAATCTTAGTTATATCTACTGTTAACATGGAATTCAGTGAGTTATATGGTCTGAATATTTTTTTATTATACGATATGCTTACTTATGGTTAATAGGCCCCTGAATTTGTGATTTTACTTTAAAGTAATTGGTACAAAGATGAAACCAAGTCATTTGCCCTTGAAGGCAATTGTAAATAGCATATCAAACTTATACTAAAATATGATTACTGGAAACACGCCATTTGTCCGAATTCAAAACGTTCATGGTTATTTATTGAAACACTGAATTCCCTTTCACAGTTAGCAAAATTACACTTTTCCTTTGTTGTTCTTCTTGAAATATCCTTTCCAATGATACCAAACATAACCAGAAGTAACTACCGGAAGTGATACTAATGTATTAGTGAAAAGACGCCATTTACTTTTCAAAATGGCATTTGAATACGACACTTTGAATTCCCTTTCACATTTAGCGAAATTACATTCCCTGCCTTTATTGTTCCTCTTGAAATTTCCTTTCCTATGATATACTAAACACAACCGGAAGTAAGTACTGGAAGTGGTATGACTGAATCATTATTAATGCATAGTATGAGCCGTATGTAAATAATAGGTTTTTTATAGTGCTCAAAATTGAGGGAATTGTTCACTTTTTGTGAAAAGCGTTAAGTTTGGTATGGATGCACATGAAGGGTAACTGGAAAAAAGCTATATGATAGCGAGTTCAAACCCGAGGGAGTGGGGGAGGGGGTGACTTACTCTCCCCCAAACGGTTCTCTGGCTGTAACTCCTTAACCGTCAACAAATCAAAAGCATAAAGTGTAGCAAAGACATTCAGCACACAATTCTGGACTGGAAAGGGCAACCCTTGAACCCCACAATCGTATTTAAATATTATCACCCTTAATTCTCACGGACGCTCCTTTTTTCAATTGGTTGTTATGCGATTTTCGTGTTCCAAGTGCTCTTACGAGCCCTTTGATAGCTCGAAATGGACGTGCTACGAGTTTTCTGAAGGTGTGGAATCTATTCTTTTCATCAATCCTAACCAACTTTTTTTTTTACCTTAGGTAGCTATACCCACTGAAATGCGAAGAGGTAACGGCATAGAGGCGAAAGCGTATGGTGATTTTAGAATTCAAAGTGCTCTTGCGAGCCTTCTAATATAGCCCGAAATGGACATGCTTAGGTTTTTCAGAAAGGTGGCGATTTATTCTTTCCACGGAACCTAACCGAAATTGTTTAACTCATATAGACACCGTTCTACACCCATTAAAGGTGAAAAGGTAAAGGCATAGCAGTGAAAGCGTATGTTGATATTAGCCTGAAATGAACATGCTTAGAATTATCTGAAAGGTGAGGATGTATTCTTTCCATTACTCCTAACCGAAATTATTCAAATTAGGTAGGAATAATTTTAAGGTGAAGAGGTAATGGTGCAGTGGCGAGCGAATGGTGATTTTTGAATTCAAAGTGCTCTTGCAAGCCTTCTAATAGTCCGAATTTAACATGCTTAGGAATTTCTTTCCATCAATCCTAGCCGCAAATTGTTTCGCTTAGATAGGGACCGTCCTACACCCATTTAAATGTGTAGCTGTAACTGGTGTAGCGGTTTGTTTCAATTTCAAAGTGCCATTGTAATGCTCATATTTGTATTCTTATCTAAGCTAAACAATTTCGGTTAGGATTGAAGGAAAGAAAAGATCCATACCTTTCAGAAAATCCTAAGCATGTCCATTTCGGGCTGTTAGAGGGCTCGCAAGAGCACTTTGAATTCGGAAATCATCATACGCTTTCACTGCTTACGCCATTGCCTCTTCACTTTTGGATGGGTGTAGGACGGTAGCTATCTAAGTTTAATAATTTCGGCTAGGATTGATGGAAAGAATAGATCGCCACGTTTCAGAAAATCTTAAACATGTCCATTTTGGGCTGTTTTACAGAGTTATGGAAAACAAGTAATTTGGGCGCCTTTTTCCAATATGGCGGCTCATAGCGATTGAGGAGAATGTCTACAACGCTTAAATTCTTAATAATTCTAAGCAAACAACATTCCTGCCAAGTTTCACGCTTTAATGATAAAAATGCACAATTTTAGACTATATGGCCGCCATTTTGCAATATGGCGGCTCATAGCAATTCAGGGGAATGCCTACAACGCTTGAAAGTCTTAATTTGATGTAAACAACAATCCTGCCATGTTTTATGCTTTTATGATAAAATGCACAATTTCGTCAAATTTGGGGATATATCCTCCGGGCTATAGCTCTTAGATAAGTGTAGGTCTCGGGGTACAAGTGAGTCACTTAAACAATTTTACTTGTACAGAAGGATCATTTGTGATGATCAGTAAAAAGGTCCCAATAAATATATTTTCACATGACAATCCTTCCATTAAAATATAAGCAATATAAGCAAAACCAGCAGTGAATGACTTTAAAGATAAAATATAGGCAATTAGTGCACAAGTAAATCAGTAAAACACAACGCTTTGGGAATAAATGCACCCCATTATCAACTGTAGAAAGTAGTTCATAGGCATCTCGTGCAATAATAAAAGAAGTACAACAAGTATATTATATTAACTAGTTGTGTCCGTGCACATGCTTCGCGCGGGGCCCCCCCCCGCCGGGGGGTTGGTCTTCGGTTTTAAATTTATCAAACCGAAGACCGAACATGGAATGGCTCCCACATATGGCCTCTCCCCACAATTACTTTAACTCCCAATTCCCAAACTCCTGCCCCCTCCCGGATTTGCATACGTGTCCCCCCATACGCGCTTGCCCGCCACCCTCTCCCCGAAAACGTTCCCCCGTGACATTCTCCCTTTGGTGCAGCCCCGGAAAGAGACGCTGGCATGTGTTTGACTGAAGGCTAAAAAAAACACTATAACTGAGAAATCCAGCAGTCAGTAAGCAAGTAATCCCATGTTTAAGTTAAAACAATTGAAACAATTCACTTCGGTAGCGCGCCCAGGCACCCTCTCCCGCACCCCCCCGAAAACGCTGCCCCGTGACATTTACCCTTTGGTGCAGCCCCGGAAAGGTCGCATGCGTATGTTTGACTGAAAGGTAAAAAAAGCCCTGAGAAATCCTGCGTTCAGTAACCAAGTAACCGCCCTATGTTTAAGTTAATCCTTTCAAACAATTCACCTCGGTACCGTGCATTGCGACATTGTTGCAAGCAACGATTGTTGCCGCCCACTTAAAAACAATTCAACTCCTTTCTGGAAGTGAACATTTAGGAAATAAATGCGCTTTTCCATCGTATCAGGGTGCCAATTTCCAGGTCCATTGGGGCCTCGAAATTAAGAACCAATCGTCGTTTGGTTTAAAGTTGTCTGGTTTAGTAGACAAGGGGTTTTTTTTAAGCTCAAATGCCGACAATGGCACAGTCCACGCGACTCCGGCCACTGAAAGAATGACTCGGCGTTCGTCGAAATCGCGCGTTTTTGCCAGTAGGATAGGTGCACCTTGCCAACAGCGAGTTCAATCGAGCCGGACAATATAATATATCTAACTCTATGATCGAGCCCAGCCATGGCGTCGAATTCGACTTCGTTAGCGAAGCGCGGTAAAACTTAACACAGTCAAGCTCGGGAGATGTTTAAAACGTCGTCTAGTATTTCGAATATAGGGTGAGTGAATTTGGAGAGTATAGAACTACCACACATTCCAGAAAGTGCGCAGTGGCTGCTACTGGAGTGTCGTGACGTTTTGCTATTCGTCTCAAGCAAGGCGCGTAAGCCTATTGCATTTCCCACAGGGAGCCGTCTCAAAATACTCTTGGTGTGCCGGTCTTTTTTTTTTAAACTCACCTCTATATATAAAAAAAAAAGGCCGGTACACCAAGAGTATTTTGTGACAGCTTCCTGTGGCTTTTCCTGGCAAGTGACGTACAGACGCCGGGGAAAAAAAGAAGGCCGCGTATATCACCCATTGCCCAGCTCAATTTTTTCGACACGTCAATAATAAATAAGACGTATTATTGTAGACATGCGTACAAATAAACAACCTCCCTATTGTTAAGAAAGTGTCGGCAGAGGCAAAGGAATGCTTGGGGTTTGCAGGAAAACGGATAGCCGTCTTGTTAGAAGTCTTGGTAAATAAAAATAAAAATCCATTGTGCTCTTATTTGTGTTATTTCCCAAATGCTGATTACAATGTACTGTATTACAAGCTAAACTGATAAATTGGCATGATGATCAGTGGGGGGGGAGCACAACCTAGTTTTCCAATTTATATGGTAGTAATCGGCGCTATACAGCAATAAAAGTAAGGGACGGTGATAACGAAAACGATGCACCGATTCCTTGTTTCGTGCTACGATTCAAAATGTTTGTCAACAGAACAAATCATTGAAAGAAGATTCGTGCAACACTACAGAGTTACGTCTGGATATAAGAAATCTCACGAAATGATCGGGAGTGGACAAAACAGATGTTGATTTGCAGCTCCACTTTGTTCAACGAGCGAGTTTGACAACCACTGTCAATGTATTTGTTTTTCCCGTTTATCCAGGATTTACATACGTTTCAAGCTAACACTTGTAAATTTATTGTAAACTGTTTTCGCCTCGCCAGGCTTTCGTTATCGAAAGTAAAAGAACACTGCCGAAATCACGAGACGGCTACGGTCGATTTAACAGTTACAGTACGCAGTCCAGCGGTTTTTCGTGTTAGGTAGTATGCTTATTTTAGACACGTGGCGCTCGTCTTATTCTTCATTTGTCTTATTTTACTTTACTTATTTAATAAAAAAAATTAAAGGGATTTAATTTAATATTTCACTCGAGATTTCACTATTATTTTGTTTGTTTGGATTTTGGGCAGCTGAATGTGGATGGCTTTCCTGCGTTACTTGTTGTTGCCTGGCAACCATTAGGGGAGGATGAATGATGCTTTAAGCGCGAGCGACGTTTATATTTTCAGTAACGAACCTTGTTTTTAAATAGTTTTTAAAAGTACTTTTAGTGGAACAAACATTTTCTCACTTCACTATGTTATGAGAGGAACCACAAATTATCTTTCTTTACTGCTAAAATTATTTTATGTGTTGACGTAGCCATAACAACGTCTCAAAACGATCATTCCATTGAATTCATTGCTAATGCACGGACGAGCTCGTTCCGATCGTATACGTAGCGATGCCAAACAATGGAAGCATCCTTGGTAACGGGTAATGAATGGCCAAGAGTGCACCTTTCATACACCTAAAACTGGCGAGCGAGGTCACGACTTAAACAATCGATGATAACATCAAGTCATTCTCTTAGTGGCCCTATTCTAAAACTTTGTTGGCCGCTTTGGTACCACAACAATACCAAAACAAGGGGCTACAGCGACTATCTAGTCGCATTGGTCTTCTGTACAGTTCGTCCACTTCCAATGTTGGGGCGCACATCTCTATCATGCACTACAACAGCTATCTCTATTATATAATCTAAAAACAGTAACCATCAGAATTGCCCGTTACAAATGTGTTAGCTTTTAAGCTTATTTTACGTTTTAGGCATAATTGTCAGCGTTTAGGCCTAATTTACAACTTTAATTTCGTAAGTAGCAACTAACGGAGATTTGGATTGTATACAGTAAGCCTATTCATTTTTGCAACACGGTATGCCTCCCCGCACACAGTTACAGTGTTACAACGTAATGCGCAACGTAGCCTAATATAGATCAGTGGTAGTAGGGAAGGGACAGGAGAAACGCTGCAGCGACTCGTAGCAACTATTGACGTTGCCATGGTAACGTGATTTTAGATCTAATTTTCATTGTTTAGGCCTAATTTTTTTAACGGCAGTTTTGGTTTCGTAAGTAGCAGATAGGCCTAATGGAGAATTTGGTTCGATCGTAAGCCTATTCATTCATGCAACAATGCGACAACTCTTTTAAATGAAGCTAAAATGTTTTTGTTTTTACGGCTGTGTTAACACACATTTTTAGGATTTCAATCCGACGATTAAATGTTATTATTTAATTTAGTTACGTCGAAGAAGTCTATTAGCTGTAAGGAGGCAACGATGTTTTATTTTGCCATGTTATTTAACTAACTTTTGACACTGAATCGAACGTTGTAAACAGTGGTCGTCAATTTCTGGTACCTTTGCGAAGTTGAAAAAAGCGACGGACGGACGGACAAAGTCGTTGCAATAATCTTCTCAGCCGGTACGGCTGTACAGAAGACTAAAACGAACCCCAAAACGGTGCGGCAGGTCTTGTAAGTGGTGCCATCTCTTCGCAGACTTTGTAAAAAAGTGTTATAACCCGAACTTGTAATTCAAGGCCGTCAATAGACGGCGACATGGCTGGTTTGGTAAGTGGCGCCATCTGTTCGAAGACGTTGGAAAAGTTTCTCAACCCGAATTTGAAGGCGAATCCCGTCAACAGATGGCACTAAAGGGTGGGGTACTTGATTGTACGACGGAATGGCGTGCCTGTGACTTGGCCGCCTGGTCCGTATTATACATATATGTAGATGGCAGACACTCCTAAATATAATTGTTTTTAATTTTATACAAGATCCTATGCATCACAGTCCGAAACAGCAAATGCAATTGAAGTCCATGATGACGACCTCTTCCCTTGAGTGCAAGTTGGAAGTGAAGCTAGGTGGTTTCCTCGCGCATTATTTGCTCAAGGTGAGCAGGTTGTGGGGGGAGGGAATTCAGGAGTTGAAGTGGGATAGCCCCAACTGTTTTAGTACAGAACGTATTCTTTCATGTTTCTATTTTCAGGTAAAATATGATTATGAACATGCGGTTGTTGCGATAAAATAATTAGTTTCAAGATTAATTCTTGGTCTCAGCTCTTTTTTTGTAAAAAGAAAATTTTTGTGTGTGGTAATATCTAGGTCAGGGGGTGTGCCCTGTTTTCATCCTGTCAGGGGGGGTTTCCTGTATTGATACGATGCTGAAGAAGTTAATTAGGGTGACATGTAAGTTTATATTAGATTTATGGCTAGTAATCTTTCACAAATTTTGTTGCGTCTGTACCACATAAAAGACCATGAACGTTGGGTAGGAGCATGTAATCCTGTACACAACATTTTTCATGGAGAACACCTTTACCTTTTCGTCTATTGCAATTGTATATGTGGTGTGTTGCCCAAGGATGGGATGGGAGCAAGAGACAAGCCTAATATTACTGGGTACAAGTATATGTCTTATCGGTTCTGTAATTCCAGAAAAATATGAGAGAGTGAAGTTAGAGTCTGGGTTGTTAGAATATTCTTCCTGGAAAAATACAATTTAGTATTGATAATACTGGCGAGAAGATGGAAGGGCAAGACGTTCGAGAAAAAATTGTGAAATGTGACTGGATTTCTTTTTCCAGGATAAATTTATTGGCAGTGCGGGTAAAAATTCTTTTAATTTCGTTTTTAACTACATTGATTTTGTATTCATAGTCAGTATAGAAGGTATAGAACGTGTGGTCAGCATTGGTTTGCGAAAGTTGGTAAATTCAACAATTTTATTATGAGTTGATAATAGTCGTGATATTCATAAATTGCAATGCATAAATGTTTGATTCTTCCACCGTGAATATTATGGCGGTATGAAATGAATTTATCAAATTTTTCGACGGTTCGAATAGGAGCTATACTATCGTCGGTGTACAGTATTGGGCATTGGATTTTCAACACTTCAAATATTCTACTGAATTCTACATACGGATTAATCGTTCTTGGTAGATGCCAATGTTTGTGCAATCATCTTTCCACTGTTGAAATAGAACAAGGTTGCATTGTTGGAGAACGTTTGTAAGCGTTTGTGAGAAATATTGACTCGTTCGAACTATCCATAGCTTATATGGATAGTTCGAACGAGTCAATATTTCTCACGTAAAAATGCAACATCGTAGCAATGGAGTTTTTGTAAAGGAAAAAGTGCAGCATCAGTGCTTGTGTGGCAAATAAATGTTCAAAAATCAATGTCCAATTCTGTACCTTTTGTAATACCGCAGAAAAGGAAATTTATCGATTAAATCCTGGTCAAGTTTACTGAGTATAATGTCGCATAGGTAGATGGAAAGTGGGCTTGCCATCGGTACATCATTCTGCTGTTGGATAAATAATTTGTTGTCCTGAAAGTCGGTGGTTGTAAAAACAACTTGAATTGCGTCACTAACTCCTCAACAGTCCACCTTAACTACGAAAAGGGAAAGGATGAGAAATGTGTTTCCTGTTCACACACTGAAATATCAAAGTTTAATCAAGGGAAGAAAACTTAGCCACAACATCAAATGATACAAATTCGTATCCAGGCGGATTATATTTATTTCTAGGTTTGAAATGATTTTGAAAGTTCGTGGCTTTGTATGGTCTCCAATAGCTAGCGTTTATAGGACTGGGGCTGTTTATTATTAATTACGCCTTGGGTAGGTTAGGGGATTCTTTGCCATGCGTCGGAGAAGAAAACTCTCTTTACGCGTATTAACTTGGGGCAACAAGCAAGAAGAAACATAGTCCAGTTTTTTTTTTGTATTTTCCAAGAATTTTAGTTTAAGTTTCCCTTTTTTAATGAGTTTCGAGCAAAACCTTTTAACACTGGCAATTGCCTGTGAATGAGGGCTATATTTAAGTCCGGCATTATTATTATTATTGGCAAGTTCAATTAAGATTTTTGAATGCAGTTTCTTACTATCGTAAACTACTGTAGAATTGCTTTTGTCGGTCTTGCATACCATAAGGCGAGGATCAGATTTCAGTTTTCGTAGTTGCTTATTTTCAGACATTGTTAAATTTGGTTTACCAAAGATTTTGACTTTTTTAAAGTTTAGAGATGGCGACACCACAGTTTTTTGCCCGATTCAGGCAAAAAAGGAAACCTTAGTGGAGCTTGGCGAACAATTCCGCAACAATGGAGTTGAGTGAGGCGTTTGGAATAAATTTAATGTCCTTCTTTAAAAGGCTAGATGCGTTATTATCTAAGTGGTGGTTAAATTAGTTGTGTAACCAATCGTTGTTGCGGAAGGTCTGGTGTACCTGGGCTGAGAAAGTGTGAGGCAGGTATGAAAAATCACAGTTAATGCAGAACTGCTGTAAAGCTGTGAATTTATTTGCTTGACTATTAACAGATTTTTGAACTTCGATTCCAGTTTCGTTTTTCCGTGCTTGCTGGAGAGTAAAAATATACCCAGGAGCAACAATACATTGCAATAACATAGCATCTGTGAGGATATTGTTCTAAGTTAAGAAATGTATACAAAAGGTTTTTTGCAACTAATTTAGAGAGTCATAATGGTGGGTAAGCGTAGTTTGCAATTAGAGACGGAAAGGAAGGACCCCAAGTTCAAGTTTTTTTTGGTTCTAGTAATGTCAAATTTAATTGTAGTTCAAAAGGATGATGAAAAGATGGAACTCGTATTTCCGAAGTAAACCGATTTTCTGTTTTAAAGAAGAAATTTCTCAGGTAAGGTGTACAAAAACAAGCGCCCTAATCCATTTAAAAATAGGGTGTCTATTCATTAACATGATTCAACCTTAGATCAGAAATAGGATATGCAAAACAAGCACTGGAAGAGTTTAAAAATAAAAGTCTTGCTGTGGTTGTTTTGCTTATCTTAGCCAAGGTTGAATAATGATTATGTTAAGACACCGCGTTTTTAAATGGTTTAGGCCACTTGTTTCACTACAACTTTTTCAAGTTTTCTCATTTGACTTGCATCCACCTCATTTTTCCACCATCCTTTTGCATTAAAATAAATCTAATAATTATGAAGCCAAAAAACTCAATTTGTGGTCCTCCCTTCCCTTTTCAAACTGCAAGCTATGCTTACGCTACATTATGCCAGTCTTTATGAGTTGCAAGAAACTTTATCTATAAATTTCTTTACTTTGTAAAATGGCCAAACTGCTACTATACTAGGAAACAGGATTTTGGCCTATTGTAGGCGGAGCGGAGAGAAATGTATTTTAAATTTGTATTTACTCTCATTATAATGGCTTTGTAATACTTGCTAATGGTCCTTAAAATGCTGGGGGCAATATTCACTCGGCTACATTTAAGCTGAAGCTCTTTGCTGGTGTTTTAAACATTTTAGCTTTTTTTCATTATAGGTATGCTACGTTTCATATTAATTTTAAGACTAGCAGGACCCGTGCATGCTACACGGTGGATTGAGTCTCCCGGTCTAAGCCTCTCCCGGTGTTTGGTCTTCTTAGAAAGTACATTGCGTATTTCATTCATTAGTAGACTGATCCTTTAGATTTACTCACCCCTCCTCTTCCTCTCCTTTTCTTCCCCCTCCCCTCCCTCAGCCCCCTACTGCAAGTTAATCTCCGTGATTGTCTCCCGGTCATAGCCTGTCCCGGTGTTTGGTCTTCTTAAGAAAAGTCAGTTGCGTTTGGAATATTTCATTAGTACCGGTGTTTGTAAGTTCCCTTCCTTGCCATACCCTCCCATGGAGACGGGACATTTCCACCGAGAATTTGGTGCAAACCCAGTAAAGACGCATACTTGTGTTTTATTGAAGAAATTTATTTCTTAGGAAAGTAAATCGCGTATGCAATATTTAATTCATTAGTAGACTGATCCTTGAATTTTACTCGACCCTCCTCTTCCCACTCGGCCTCTTCCCCTCCTTTCCTGCTCTCACCCCCCCCCCTTCGGCCCCCTACTGCAAGTGTTAGTCTCCGTGATTGTCTCCCGGAAAAAGCCTCTCCCAGTGTTTGGTCTTCTTAAGAATGTCATTCGCATTTGAAATATTTCATTAGTACACCCAGACCCAGAAAAGACGCATAATTGTGTTTTACTGAATGCTATGAAACCGTTTCACTGAAAAAGTCAGCATTCAGTACGCAACCTACCGCCTGCTGCACGGTAATCTCCGTGATTGTTTTCATCAGCTTAGAAACAATTCACGTCGGCACCACGCACCATCAAACTGTTGCAACTAATTTTCCTTCATTTGCTCACACATGCAAACATTGTTGCCGCCCACTTTAAAACAATTCAACTTCGGTGTCCAAGTCTCCATCGATGAAAGAAATGCGCCTTTCCATGATATCAGGATAACAATTTTGAGCTCGAAATTTACAACTTATCGTCATTTTGATTAAAGTTGTCCGCTCTTAGCTGAAACACGGATTCGTTTTTTTTTTAACTCAACTATGAAAGTCCAACAGTCAAAACCTATATCCCGCCGCAATGCCACAATCACGCGACCAGGCATTGATTGCAAGGTAGCAATGATTCGCGACGTGCATCGCAATTGTAGTCAACTTTAAAGCGATTGTTGCACGTGTTTTTACAGTAATTGATTTTCACTCGCTTCCTTACTTTTGCCGGAATGAGTATCATTTTAGTAGATGCTTTGGTTTGCTCCCACATTTACTTTCTGTTTCGGTATTTGCAGCCACTTTTCCCCATCACCGCCGTAGTAAAATAACACGTTAGCCGCCGTGGTAAAGCTGGCTAAGAACGTGCAACCGTCAATAATGCTTAAATTGTTTATATTTATTGCAGAGTATCTTTCTTAGATTTAAAATATTAACAAAAAGCCGTTAACTGCAAGCTAATCAATCATCAGTAACGATAGTACTTCACAAAAATCAAAAGATTCAAAATATCCGCAGCTCCCTACGCCGCCTCCTACGACAATGACCGAGGGTACACGTAGGTTTCTTACGTCGCTTCATCTTACGTCGCTTTACCTTACGTCGACTTGAACTCACATCGCTTTAGGAGAGAGGTGGTTACACGGAGGTTGTAGTTGGAGTGAGTTAAAACGACAGCGGGGGTTCCTGCGTCGCGTTTATCTAATCCCCCCATCAAGCAAACCCCTCTTTATTGCGAAGTCCCCATTCAGCCAGCTGTCTTTCGACTTCGTTTTAACGAAGTGACAGGTTGCCGTATTAGTTTCGTGACGTTTACGCGCGCACTTTTCAACCAATCGCAAGGAAGCAGTCCTTATAGCGACGTAGAAAATGAGTTTTAGGTGGGTACACGTAGGTTGTTAAAGCGCTTCAACTCCTTACGTCGACGTATCGAGGTGGTTTAAGATAAAGCGACTTGAAAGTGGGTTTAGGTGGGTACACGGAGGTTCTTAAAGCGCTCTGAGCACTACATCGACGTAAGCTACGTCGACGTAAGATGAAGCGACGTAAAAACCTACGTGTACCCTCGGTCTAAGTTGAAGCGCACACCCCTGGCACGTACTTCAACGGCGAATGCTAATTTTTTTTTAAATTGGAATGTAGGTCAGACGGTGTTAGCTTCGGTGTGAAGATAGCATTTAAATAATTCTAAAGCCTAATTTTAAGACTAATTGTTATCTCTCGTTTTAGTTTCGTAAGCGACAACAGTAAGCCTATTGCATTCGAGGTTAAGCCTATTCATTCTTGCAACACGGGATGGAGAGTCCAGTTTCCATAGCAATCCAGGAATCTTAAACTTATTATGCGATGCCAAATTAGTATTCAGTGTTGTGATATAAACTCGTAGTCTGCTTTAAACGGTTGTTTTATATGTGCGGTTTCCTCCTGCAGCGGCGATTTGAAGTCTCACATTTCATATTACCGTTGATAGAGTCAGCGCCACTTCGGTTGCCATGTTGGCTAAATTCCTGCAAGCATTCTTTTTCATGAGACGATTGTCAGTCGTTAACGAAGCTTTCTGTTTTTTTTCCATATGCTTACCTTCCTCTAGTGGTTAAAGTGATATAATCAAATGTTATTATTTCGTTTGAGTTATGTCAAAAAAGATTATTAGCTGTAAGGAAGCTACGATAATTTATTTTGTTTTTTTAAAAGTTATCTTGATTACCAGCAGCACAGTGTATGCTTTGTCGGAATTCCTTAACTATTCATGATTCCAAATTTACAATGGCGAGTGTTAGATCGATAAATTCGAAATATTGTAATTTCGTTGATTATAATTGAACAATTTACACCAAATTCGAGATGAGCAATACTTTTAGGGCTATCTGGCAATGTGGAAAATTTCACAGTAATCTGCACTTTGGTTAGGGCCCCACCCAGACTACAAAAGTGCAACCGACGGACCAACCAACCAACGGACCATCCAACCAACAGTTTGCAATTCGATGTCCGTTATAGGCTATGCTGCGCTCCGCCAATTATTGTAATGTATTGTTGCGCTTACGTATAGTTCTAATAACGCCACCCAGCACGGAAAAAAGAAACTGGATCTGAAATTAAAAAATCTGGTTAATAGTGAAGTAAATAAATTCACAGCTTCCCATCAGTCTCACATTAACTCGCATTTGTCACATCTGCCTCCCACTTCCTCTGCCCAGGTGCACCAGACCTTCTCTAACAACTATTGGTTACACAACCAATTTTGCCACCACTTAGACAATCATGCTGCCAGCCTTTTAAATAAGGACCCTAAATTTGTTCCCACGCCCTCACTCAACTCCATTGTTACGAAATTTTGCCCTAAGCTTGAATCAGGTCTCTGGGATTACTACCCATGAATCTAATATAAATTAAATGTCACCACTAATTCACTTGTTCAACAGCGTATCAATACAGGGAACTCTCCAGACAGGATAAACACGGGGCACAACCCTGACCTGGATAACACAACAATTACAGAAAACAGATGAGAGCCAGAATTAACCTTGAAACTCTTGTTATTTTATCACAACAACCTCATGTACACAATCACATTTAATGTGAAAATAGAAACACGAAAGAATACGTTCCCGTAATAAAACAGTTGGGGCTATCCCAGTTCAAAACCTGACACCCCACCCGGCTCACCTTGAGTAAATAATGAGTGAGCAAACCACGTGGCTTCACTTCAAACCAGTCCTCACAGGGAAGAGGTCGTCCTGCTGGACTTTATTGTATTTGCTGTTTCAGCCAGCACTGAGTAGGTTTCTTGTTAAAAAATTAAAAAAGTTTGACTTAAGTTTGTCTGTCGACCATTAATGATTCTTGTTTGTTCTTCTTTTATTTTCGTACGACGCCTCTGAGCTGATATCAACACTTGATAATGAGGTGCAATTATCCCCAAAACGTCGTGTTTTATTCAATGACTTGTGTTCTAAATGGCAATATTTTATATTTAAACTCTTCCACCATTAAAGTGACAGACCCAAGTCTGTATCTAAATGCATTTCTTTCAACAAAACAGTCATGTTTCTATTTCTATCATAAAGTGACGAACACATTTGAGCATTAAGGAGATTTTAATTCATTCCCAAACTGCAAATACTTTAACATAACTTCTGTATAGTTTATTTATCTTATACATTTTATAAAAGGGTTCTTTGGCTGGGGGGATAAAAATCGAGTGAAGAAACAATTCAATTAAAGGAGTGACTACATATTTAAAAGAGAAAAATGCATAGGAAGTTTTATTACCAAGTTAAAGTTTCGTTTTTGTCTTTGTTTTCAGGTATTGCGATAAATGCAACAGCAATGCTCGGTGTTCGTAAGTATATGTATTATTATCATCTGTCTATTTGTGATCGTTAGGCTACGTTGTTTTCCTGCAATCCTTATATCAACGGCATAAAATCGTTATATCATACACTGCAGAAAATTGGTTAAAGGAAAAAACATCAGTGCCAATACTTTACAAATGTAACTATGAGTGGTTATAGAAACAAATGAATAATTTATGCAATATTTGACGGTTTGGTTATGCATAGTGTGGAAGAGGTTTGCTATTTCCACTTTAACCATCTGATTATCTTTAGCTTTATGTCTTATGCAATATGTTTCTAAGAAAAGTGCCTGAGATGCAACTTTTTCTGTTGCAACATCATTGCTTCACATTTATGGAGTCTTTGACTCCCTCTTTAGAAAAACAACCTCTCTATGTTTTACAGTAAATAACCATCCCGTCTCATCTTTTGGTCCATTCCCAGTTTCTCAGTAGATAAACTATTTGTGCCCCACGTACCCTTCGTGAAGCTCGTTAAAAAGTTATTCTTGTATCACCCTTAGGATCATACTCAGTACCCCCCAAAAGGGATATTTCTACTTTTCCCTAAAGTTAAGACTTAGTTGATCACTGTCCGCTTTTGTTGGTCATTCCGGCTTAGTATAACTATAGACTTTGATAGAATTCTATCTTTAACAGTTAAACTTTCGAGAGGGCTGCTCAAAAGTGGCAGTAACACGACTATATTTACGTGCATCATTGTTATAGGATGAATTTTGGTATGCTGCAGTACAGTCCAAGGATAAACAAAATAAACAGTGAGTTGTTAGATTGAACTTTCCTGGCTTATATTGGACATCGAAAGTTCAGGCATTCAGGAATACTAAAAAAAAAAGGTTAAAGGGTTTAACGAGCGTTAACCACTCCTGGTCATCTGCCCGAAGCCCTAAGGCCCTATGTCTGCAACAGCCAGATTCCCAGGCGGTCACCCACCCAAGTATCAATCCAGCCCAATGCTGCTTAACTTCGGGGATCTGACGAGAACCCGTGTTTCCAGCACTGCAAGGCTGGAATACTACCTAATGCCAATTATGCACAGTGGCTGGAAAGGACACTTTCGGACCAAATGTTAACAATAAATCTTTCATTATCAGTTTGATGGATAAACTGCTAACCATACAAGTATATTGGTGAAATCACTTTACTACAAGTACAAGCACGAGTGCCTAATAGTTTAATTGAGATAACCAATTCGTAAAGATGATGCAAATGCAATCGGTCTGTCATCACCAAAAAGTATAAATCTTTTGATGGATAGAGTTTTAAAATAAACTACTGACTACTTGGATTCACGTAGATCAAAATGGTCCCCTATTCCTCTCGGTGAGGCTTGACAGATGAATTTTAGTGGCAGTTTAGGGTCATAACGGACCAAAACTTTATAGACTCAAAAATGCTATCTTTGAATTAAAAGCTGCTTTGGAGAATTGTGGTGTTCAATTCCAGCATACTTTTGGAATATGTAAATTGTTTATGGGTGCAAGAATCATTCCGAAATGTGGAACAAATGTTGCATATTGGTTAAGAATCCCTAAAAATAACTTTAACACAAAGTTCAAATTTTCGGCTCTGTTGCAATTACAGTTGCCTATAAAACGTCAGGAATGTTATGCATTACTCTTTGTTAATTAGGAACCCCAGAAATTTGATTCAGAATGATTTAGTTTACACTTGAACTATTTTAAACTCATGCCTCCATCTTGCAAGGGTGGTAAGCCTTTATATAAAACCTTTACATGCTTTGTAACTTTTCCGGCTATTTAAACATCGTCATGGAATTTTCTAGAATTACAGCTATCCACCTTTCACTGTCATTTCTTTATTTTCTGTAAGATTACAGGTCGCTGGCTAGATGAACCAGTCGAACCCTTTAGGAATAATTGTCAAGCAGAACTTTGAACTTTCGTCAAGACCCACTTGCAAGATTGCATTGGATTTTTTTTTTAATTTAATGATAAATTCAATAAGCAAATCGATCACAAGTTTCAGCCATTTCGCAAAATAGATCTGTAGCCCTATGAACAGGTAAATATTCTATGAATATTTCGGGATGCACTGTTGCCGAATAATTTGCTGCAATATGAATACGTCTTTCTGTATGTATACAAAAACGATGAGGGTAGCCCATGTAACACAGTAATAGGATTTAGAAAACCTTCCCTCATTATTATGTCAATTATGGCTTCGACTTCTTTTCCCCATAGTAATTGGAGCAGGCCAATCCTTCATCGAATTTGTTTAGCTATACTGGCTTCATTCTGACTTCAGCCTCAAAATCCTTGAAAGTTTCAAAACCATGTTTGGAAAGGTCAGGTAAATGACCAAATACGGCTTTGTCAGAAACCAGATTGAACTCAATATGAAATTGAGCATTGCTAACATCAAAAAATTCACTCGAGAAAAGGCGAATTTCACTTATTCAGCTTTTGCAAAATTGAGTTTGGTACTGCTGCACTCCATTACTCAGTTTGATTGCGAAAGTCAACCTTTAAACAAGTCACACCTAAGGGATTAGCCACTTCCCCCAAGCAAAACTTAAACATAATGAAGTAGCATCAATGACTAATTTACTTAGGTATTTCTTGTTCCACATTAGTGGAAGAATTGTGTTATCACAATCCTTCTGCTTAAAGAGTTGAATTATTGATATTCATGCTCCACTGAAACAGTTCATTTTGAGATTTTAAAGTAATTTAATGTTAAACACTACATTTTCGATTCCAAACTCAAACTTGAAAGGCTACCACCACTAGTAGTTTTGCCAGATTGGTGTTCAAGATTTTCAATATAATTAGCTATTTTACCATATTTTGTGGTTCTTACCCATACTACTATAGATTTATTAGGGCCATCAGGAGGGTTGTTGATTGAACCAACTTTGTTTGATTTACAGATAGTTTTTATCTAAAACGAAATCCACAAGGGTTAAAGAACCCCGAAAGATTTCAACCAATCAAAGTAGTGATATCAGAGGCAAAATGGCTGCTACCAGGTTTCTACATTAGTTGCCTAGCTAATCAAAACGAGTATTAGATCAAAGGATAAATGGAAAACCAGACCATTGCTACCGTAACAATGGTCAGGTTTTTGATTTAACGTATGAGGTAATAGTCGGTGGGATTAGCTTGGTAACTAATGTAGCAACTTGGTGGCAGCCATTTTGTCTCGGATATCACTACTTTGATTGGCTAAAACTTGGCTGGTTCTTTCACCCATGTGGGTTTTGTTTTAGATATCACTTATTTTGTAGTTTTTTTTTGTGGCATCTTATTTTAGCCATTGCCCAGTTATCTACTATCTGGTAAGGTTGGTCGAAAAATATTGAATACGAACGGAGATATTAATTTATTTTTAATTTAGCTGGAGTGAGGACTTCAATCTTATAAATTAAAGCGTTTGCTGATTTGCATTCAACCATCAACAATAAGTAGCGCGGACTGCGGATTTATTAAGAGCTTGTTTGTTTGTTTGCTTATTGACAGCTTAACAGACCTTACAAGTCATACGCCCTAAACTAAATGAATCTTAACCTAACTTAAACCTAATCCGAATTAACTGAACAAAAAAACATTGGAGCTCGTATCCCCATACTCATAGCCGTGAAGGTATACGAATAAAAACGGATTAGAGTTCACTCGAACGCAACGAACTATAATTTGAACTTCAATTCCAGGGAATAATGACTGTTTTCACGTAATTATTATGTCAGTAAGTGAACGCATTTTGTTTGAAATGTTTAACGTTTGTGTGCGTGTGTATTTGTGTGTGTGCTTAATTTGCGTATCATACAGTTTTTTTTTTATATTTGTCTGTGTTTGTTTTATATATTAAGTGTGTTTTGCGTGAGCGGCTATGTTTGTATTTTGAGTGCATTTATAATTTCTGAAAGAGCAGACTCTTAGTTAGGCAGGTTTTTTGCTTGTGTTTGATGGTTTCTGTTTTAGTTCTAGTTCATGTGAGTACTTACGTATTCATTTAGAGTGGGTATTTTTTTTTAAATATCCAACCGTTTTGTTTGATTGATTAGTGATGTACATTTTTTTTACGTGTGCATGGAGGCTGGCATGTCACAATCCTTGTTTCCTGGAATTGGAGTTCAAATTATAGTTCGTTGCGTTCGAGTGAACTCTAATCCGTTTTTATTCGTGTACCTTCACGGCTATGAGTATGGGGATAAGAGCTCCAATGTTTTTTTCTAAACAGCGAAGCCATTTTTTGTTCAGTTAATTTGTTGGCTTTTTTCGCGTCCTTTTTATTGAAAGTGGTACGATTTGGTCTATGTTGTGTATGGTATATCCACTGCCCACCCAATTTTGTTTGCGAAAAAAACGGAACATTAGAAATGCGTATTTCTGTTCAGATTCTGCCCAATCTTTGGTCTAAGTTCATTATTTGATGACAACACACTAGCGTGTGTCTAGATTTAGCTTGTATCAGCTCGATGGATAGTGAATTTTGTATTGTTACAGGCAGATGCAGTATCATGCAAACAATCGCAGAAACAATTCAACTGGCTTCCCGAAGCCCGCATTGAAGAAGAAAATTAGTCATTCAGTCATGTCGGCCGCCCAATCAAAATTAAAGATTTCACGTCCTATGTTTTAAAACTGAAAGATTTAAGCGAAAATCAAGACCATTTCATTTTGGTTCTCGGCAACGCGTTAAAACGGTAATAAAGAAGATAAAACGACAATGTTACTTTCCCGCGCCCGAGCATCGTTGCATTTTGTGGGCAAGGTTCAACCAGTTGTAGGGGGGTGATCTATGGTGAACACGGGTGTAACGGAATTATGGTTATGGATGTTAGATATAAGTAGTTGTAGTCGTAGTTATAAGATTTAGAATTGAGAGAATGACTCAAGGTCCGTAGGCTCATGTATAAAATAAAAGTAAAAAAAAAAAGTGAGCTATAATCCGATCTTCTGCGCCTCGCGTATTGTTGCACTATTGATACGTGTTGTACCATTGTAACATTTTGATATTGTTAGCCGCTCCTCCGCTTCCGCCTCCGCTCCAGTTTTTGAAAATTCTCGTGCGCAAACGAACTATAATAAGCACTGCCTGCCGGCCGTGCTAATAGACCGAAAAGAGCTTAGTGTTCCGAAACGATGCGCCCTACTACAAACAAGTAGCGCGCTTATTTTATAGACAATGTTGTGTTGCCGTTTATTTCTGGCAGTCCGTTTGCATTGTTATGCGTTCACTAATAAAGAGTAGGACCTTAAGGCTTCGGGCAGATGACCAGGAGTGGTAAACGCTCGTTAAACCCTTTGAACCCTTTGAATAAAGGGTAAACGCATGGCATTAAGGCTTAAGCTCAGCGTAAGTATCAATAAATAAATAAATAAATAACTAAATGAAAGAGTAATGCTTATTTTGATAACCGGTGGCATTTTCCCAGCACACAGAAAATAATGGCATTACAGATGATCGCATTCTTTTTAGTTAATGTCTCCCCAAACGTCAAACCATAAAAGTCACGTATTGGAGTCAAAGAGTGTCGAATACCAAATTTCATTCGTATCTTTCGCATAATTTATTTTACATGAGCAGAATTAGTAGTCGGTATTCAGTAGTCAGTATACCCCAAAACAAGACTTGTTAAGGATTCCCGCCAAGATTTTCAGCCGTGTGAAGTTGTGATATCAAACGCCAAGCTAATCCCACCGTGTAATAGTTCGAAGATTAAATGAAATATATGAAAATTGCTTACTGCGCAATTTTCAATTATTTGATTTAACGTTTGAAGTCTTAGTCGGCGGGATTAGCTTGACGAAAGAGCTTAAGCTTTTGATATCACAATTTCACACGGCCGAAAAGCTTGTCAGGAATCCTTAACAAGTTTTGTTTTGAGGTAGATATCAGATGTTTCGGTCCAAATTGATAAAATACATTTTTTCTTTGCAGTAATGGGATGAAAACATCAATCCGGTTTTCTGGTCCATTTCTTTTCTTGTTGTTGTTGGCTTTCGTTAGATATTGGGGACAGCAGTCACCTTTTTTTATATGACAGTATTTCGTATTAGTACTGCAGTATCTGTTGTAAAAGCACGGACTTTTTTCAACTTTTAGTTTTGCACTGTTGCATAAAAACACTATTTAAAACAATGTAAAACAATCAATTTTTTCTGTTAGTGGTCCCTAACCCCTGAACCACTTGGCCAATTTGAAGAGGCCTTATGAAAAAGGGCACATCTCGGCGATTTACAGGCGATTTACAGATTTACCTGAAATTTTCAAGATAATCAGTCGTCAGGCAAGAAGTTATAATGTAGCCAATTTGAAACATCAATCGTGATCCCAGTGATATATCAGACCTAAAACTGCAGAGCAAGGTACTGTTTGTCCTTACTAGTAATACACATTACACACCAGCCATCAATACTAATATTTTTTAACAGACTGCTAATGGTGAACAGAGTTCCACAGTAGATGTTGATTGACCCTCTCTCCTTCTGGCGCCATGGCTAACGCTGGGTACGCGTCAAAAAGCTACAGTAGATGTTGATTCTACTGCTAATATTAATTAAGTAGTTCTCAGGAGAGGTATTACAAAAATTGAGGCAAGTGGCTGGTGTTTTTTTTTACTTTTTATTCGTGATTTTACAGATACGAACGATGGCTTTTTACCAAATAAAACAAAATCAGTAGGTTACATTCTATTGTTGAGTACTATATCTGTTTAACGCCAGGATCAGTGTGCAAAAGTTGCACATTTGATAAAAGAAAAATGTTAGATCCATTTTTTTTAGTTGTGTCATGCCTCTGAAAGGCCTCAGATTCGTTTCGAGGTGATCATGAGAATGGTGCAAAGAACTGATGTGATAATCGGCTCCAGGAAGCATCTGGTGAAAGCGCTGACGCGTGACTGAAATTTTTTTTAGACAATGTCGTGAAAAAAAACGTTTTATGCGCTAAGAAAAAAACATGCGTTCACTCCTGAGAACTACTTAATTAACTTTTAGTAGCCTTAAACAAGTAGTAATTATATGATAACTAGCATCGTACCCGGCTTCGCCCGGGATTTGTTTCGGCCGTGGTTTGTTTTGGCCCGTGGTTGTTTCCCAGTTTTTGGTCGGTGTTGCCTGAACGTTTAACACGACAGGCAATTTCGCTTGTTGAGTACTCCCCTTTTCATCCAATCCTGTACGTGCGCTCTTCCTGCCATTTTCCTCTTACCCAAAAAACTTACCTTGTATGTTTCAGTTAATGCACAAAGTCGCATCAGACGTATTGACCCCACTCCTCACCAATCTCTTTTTTTCTAAATAGCTTGGCTAAAAGACGTACTGCCCCAAATACGGGCATTTGTTGTTCAGGCCCTCCTGCCTACTACCTGTTTATCGCTTTGGCTTGTACAGTCCCTGTTTTCGCTGAGTGTTGCCTGAACGTACAGTCCACTGGCATTTTTTTTAATACTCTCACTTTCCTCCAATCTTCTCCCTCCCATCTTTCCACCCTCTTTTCTACCATCCTGTCTCTCCCTTCTGTGACGTGTCGGTTCGCCAAATCCAAAGGAGATTAACAGCTTTTGCCTTAGGGGCTAATCCCGTTTCGCCTCATACCGTTCACGAAATGTTAGGCACACGAAACCTATAAAACTTTAAACACGAACATTTCGACATCATGATTGTCAGACATTTATAGACAAACGCATGTTTTGCAGAATAATTTGTTTCAAATTACGTTCCTCGGTCGCGCTGTCGCGCTCACTGCGGCTAAACACATAAAATGAGAAAGTACCACTAATCCAAAATTACTTCCAATTTGGCATGACTCTTTAACTTCTGCAATGTTACGTTTTTCAAGAATATTTTGATTTGGCGAAGCGGCATTCTGCCAGGGTAACCATTCCCCACACATGGGCACACACACACACATACACACACACAACTCCCCCCCCCTCGACTCCCAGCTTATCGGTTTGGCTTGAGTAATCCGTAACGTGTGAAAATGACTCTCCTTCGTGCATTACGTCATTTATCATTGTTGCCTGAACGTTGACTGAGCTTGGTTGTTGTTTGGGATGTTGTTGTTCACTTAATGGGTGATCATATGCTTATTGGTCAAAGACACAATGGCCCCCCCCCCCCCCACACACACACACAGTCAATAGTCGTACAGGGCCTTCTCCCGACTCTCAGAGTGTTGCTTTGGCTTGTACAATCCGTACCGTGTGAAAAATAACTGTCCTTTGTGCATGGCATCATTTAAGACATGCCTCTGTGATGACCGCGCACAGCAAATTGTTAGTCGTGGCAACAATGTGCCAATTTCAACTTCTTTCAAGGCAACAACGTACCAGTTTCAACTTCTAGGCAGAGAATTGACATACTCTCCCGTTTTCATTGTAGAGGTGGTTCCCCTTTCGGGGGTCGTTGCCGTTACCGCATTTCTGCTATGAGACTTTGATTTATAATGTAAGAAGATTCATATAATACAACCATTGCATTGCTAACTGTGCAAAACACCAACTTTGCATAACTGGCTTCCAGAAGCATTTTGCTATATTGATTTTTAGATAAACAGTTCACAGCCATAACTGATAACCGATGAGGTTTTTTCAGTCGATATTACAACAAGCTAATCAATAAAAAAAATTGTATGACTTAACGATTTACTGAACTGTTCACTGAAGGTGATCTAGTTGAACTTACTGCCAAAAGAATGCTTGTCAACCGATTGTTTGCATATTTAACAGTATCAAGGAATTGTTTTCCAAATATACCAGTCTTCAAAAAAATTTGCATGTTTAATGTGCAGTATTATTGCTTCACTCATACATTCATTATTTAGAAGTATCCAAATTGAGGACAATTCAAGCAATTGCAAGAAGAATACTTCATCTGTTTGACAATTTTCCCTACTGTAACTGGTTGCCGATTTTTGTGTCTGATCAGGCTCTGACAGGTAGGCATCGGTTTAACAAGATCAGTTTAATAGAGCCTAAATAACCAACTATCTGTTTTGCTGGTACCATCAGTCTGATTATACCTAACTAGCTCAATATTGCGGATTTGTCCTGAAAACCATTGGGAATGTGTTGCCATTCTATTGCTGGCAGAGACCCAATAGCCAAATGAGGCATTAATTTGCTAGTAGAATTTTGCCTAGTAAATAAAGAAAAGAAATATAAGCAAATATATAAAGTAGGTTTCTTTCTTAAGTGTAGTTCAGGAGGCTACAAACTATACAGTGTGATCCAAAAGTCCGTTGCACCCCACCAAAAGCCCTACAGAATTGGAATTAGGTACCTGACTTGTAGGACTTTGTTCGGTCCCTAAGATGGGGGCCACCAACTGAACTTGCATAGGGGCGCCCTGTCCCCCCCCCGCAACCCCCAAATATAAAATTTAACTTTTAACTGTGAGAAACAGACGTTTGCTTCCAATTGGGGATATATGTGCATTGCTCAAACAACGTGACAGCCGAAATCAGCATGCTAATTGTATAAACGGGATGCGTCGTATTACTTCTTCAATGTAGCCCCCACGCCCACATGAGTGCTTCCCTGCACGGTGCAGGAAATTGTCCGGTGCACCTATCAAATATTTACAGCACTGACATTACATACCTGGCACATAGAACCAAAGTTATTCCCGAAAATGGTGGCCACTGTATGAGCTTGCCCTGGGGCACCCTGCCCCCTCAACCCCCAGTTATAAAACTTATTTTTGTTTCTGTGAGAAATAGACGTTGCTTCCAATTTGGGAATTACATGCATGACATAGCCAACCTGATCGCCCAACGGGGCGTGCTAATGAGATAAACAGGATGTGTTTTATTACATCTTCAATGTGGCTCCCACGCCCTCATGAGGGCTTACCTGCATGGTGTGGTAAATTGTCTAGTGCGGGTGCGTTCACCAAAGGTTCTACAGCATTGAGACTATACATCTGACACATAGGACGAATGTTTGTCTCGAAACTCATCAACTCCCTAGTACCAAGTTTATATCTGTTCCCTAGAATAAAACTGACTAATACCCCTCGGTTGGGCAGTTGGCTCCTGACCATAAATTAAAGAGCGCAGGCACTGTTACCTATGCCTGTTCGTCAATTGATGACGATTCATCACGAGGGGCGGGGGTGGGACGAAAATAGCTTATTTCTTGAGACGCATTGCTTGAACGTTCTCAATGTAGCGGTGTTTTTTTCTGTTTAGTTTAAGGAACATTGACAAACTTTGTATCTGGGGGTTGATGGGGCACGGCACCCCAACGTAAGCTCATGCAGTGGCCCCCATCTTAGGGACAAACCTTGGTTCTATGTGCCAGGTGTGTAATCTCAGTGCTGTAGCAACAAAATGAGATGCATCAATTAAACGTTTTTACACACAACAAATAACAATTGAATCAACCTTGTTAAAACATGGTAATTTTAAGGACTGACACAAGTGGTGTGGCCGAAAGTGTTCAAAAGGTAACATTTTTAATGAGCTGTTCAAAAAATGTGAGCAAAAACTGTTGAATCTCACTAGCTATTCACTCGGTTGTATATGCTGCCACAACATGGGATCCAAAATTTTTTAGTCATCTTTTGAACATCCCATTTCAAAAAGGTTTGCTACCTTCTAATCAGTTTTGGCTTTGCTGTTTGTGATTGTGATCAAAATCGTCAAAACCACCAAGTGTTAACACGTACAGGGGCTGTGGAGAGTTACGTGTTGCCATTGTGGTGTGCATCGATAGTTATTGCTGCGTCGTGTATTTATGGTGGGTGACGTGATATCTCAACACTGATTTCATAGTTTTAATTCTTTGAAAAAACTGAATTATTACAGATAAGTAGGGTTTTATTTATTTCTTTCTGGTATCGTTTGTTGGAGGCTGTTGATCATTAATTTCTGATACCCATGGTTGTAATATAGGGTTTTTGGGCTTAAATGGGTGAAGTACCAATTCTGCCGGGAAAGCACTTTATTTGATCGGTCACTTCTTTATTGCTAGAGTGCCATATTTCTCTCTTTGCATTTCTTGAGTAAAAAATAAAATAAAATTGAACTTTAATCCTACTACATATCGTGTATCCCCACTCTACAACACAGTCAAACAATCTCCTTTATTTAAGAGTATTGGCGATAGCAAAATGTAAGGAATACAATAACCTATGCCCTACACTTCCCAATTTCAAACTGTCCAAATTGTCACTTTTAACATCATCGGTTTAAAGAAAAAAGGCGTGCTACGTTGAGAATGAGATCAACTGTTGGGCCTGATAACCTTCCCCGTACCATCCTTAAGGTATTTGCTCTAGTCATCGGTCATCAGAATGCACAGTGGAATTCAAAACCTTGTGGCATCAAAACCTTCCCGTCTATGAGCCAAGTCTAATTATTTATGTACTTTATTAATCTCACGCAGGAGTTCGTTAAAGTAGAAAAGAAATTAAAGTTTCTCCAGTAAATTGTAAGAGGGAATCACGAAAACAGCAGTGGACTTTTAGTAAGCTTTCAGAGATAGAAAGCATTTCGAATTAGTCAATAAAATTAAGGTTATTAAAAAAGATAACGAGTTCATTAAAGTAGAGATTCGTAATAATACACTAAAACTTCATCAATAGGGTGCATTACAAGACTAATTGAAGGACGATCCCTACTTGACTTTTGACAACTGTTTCGAGTCATGTTGGATAAAAATAATTCCATTTATCAGCCAGTGCAAACTATATATATTTAGGTACACTGGACAAGCCAATGAAGTCATTTATAGTTTATATTATACGAAAAATTCAGTATATTTTATACATAATCAATAATATTCAACAAACCAATAACTTTTCCAACTTTAACAACATTCTCCGAACTTGTACATGGTAAGATGATTAAGATGCGAGTATGAAAGGGCAGCTGTCATGTACAGTGATTGAGTCCTATACATGCAAACATTTCACCCTGTCTTTTTCATCTTTATTCTTACCTTATCTAAAACGCAATAACAAATCTAAGCAGAGGATAAAAATGTAACATACTACCGTGTAGAGCGTTTTAATTTGTTTAAAATATGACATAGGTGAAGGTCATAAATCATGATTGGACATTTTATCTACTTTAAGTGACTGGAACACTTTGGGAATGCTAATGACGCCACAACATGCTAAACGGGAGCCACAACATGGTAAATAATAATATCCTGAATTATGGTAAATACTAATGCATAAGAACTTCACAACACCAACTATACCGTCGGCAAAAGGCACTGGACAGCCAGAATAATAGCATGAACTTGTCAGAAGAGTCGAGCATTGATGCCTCCACATTCCCTCCTCGCTTCAAGGCTATAATTACATCTTCGAGCTGCCGCCAGGCCGGAAATAGTCTAGGCGGCTGGGCAAGAATCTGCTGGACTACACCGGTGAAGACATGCTGGACACCTGCAATTGCATGGTATTCGTGGCACATGCTTCGCCCCTACGACGTGGCAGGCTGTAGGAGTGGCCACGTAAAATTTGGCTCCACTAAGTGGGTTTGAGAACCTGTACTCTTGCACTGACGTGGGAGGTTTGACTCAGCGGCTTGAAGGCATAGCCTGAGCCATCAACTTCAACAACCACCTGACCTAGGTCGAAAAACAGCGCTTCAGCATGGTCCTGGCAATCATCCTGCTCAACTGCTATTTCTTGAGCAAGGTGGCACCCGTATTGACCATCAACAGGACGTAGTATAGGCTGATGCACTGCCAGTCCTTATCACAGGTCGTTTAAAAAAAAAGGCTGAATTAACTGGAAAGGTCAATGCATCCGGACTTGAAGGAAGACCTGACCGAAAACTACACATGAATCATGATGAATATGGATTCTCTAAGCAGCACCATTTGAAGCAGCTGTTGGCTGTTAGCTATGCAACGTTAACAAGGACTACTGAACGCTTTTTCAGAAGAATACAACAGATTACTATCCTTACATCGATCTCCTATTCGATCTCGCATGAACACTGTTACTGGGCAATGGATGTAGCATCGTTCCATTATAGTTGTAGTCGATAGAGTGAAAGAAGGAACCAAGTGGGATGTGCCTGATGTAAAAACTTGCTCATCATTGTGGTAATCCTTATTTTTCTACAGCAGTGCTACTTACTACTAACAGCAGTATCATAATCAGGCAAAGATCGTTGAAATGAGGCTGGTATGCCATATCAGGACATTACTGGATGACTATGGAACTGGTCATTCTTTGGATATTAATGACACATATTTTAGGAACTGAGGTGGCATCCAATATAGAGACTCATGTTTTCATGACGTATTTAGAGTTATGAAGTAAAATCCAAACCCGAAGGCTAAGCCCTCAAAATTTGCCAGCAGTACAATGGAATGGCGTTTTCTTACGTGAAAATTTATTGTTTTATGTGGGTTTAAATATATTAAACTTGGTAAGTTGCTTGCATTCACAATGTTGTATCGTGAGGAAGACATGCAAAACAGTGTTACTAACAATTCAAAAATGAAGCAATGCAATAACATGATGGTAAACATTAAGCCTAAACTAAACGAATTACTCAAATCAGTAAGACAGGTGAATAGAACGTTATTTTCAAACGTTAACAAGACGTTTAGAGTCATGGATCGTGTATAAGGGATTGAGTACAATTTTGTAACAATTACGGACCAAATGGTGTTTTTCTAGTTTTTGCTTAAAATATACATGCAATACATACGCAACGAAATATACTGGCAATATGTCCAAAAATTCTACTTGACAATTTGGCAATTGAACATTTAATAGAACTCGTTATGGTGTAAGCATTTCCTTTGGTAAAACGAAGTATTTTTTTTCTTTTTGTTGCAGCTTGCGTTATCGGAATAGAGTGCACCATCCTTGAAAATCTAACTGAAGGTTGTTCTCTAACGTGCTTCAAGGGCAAATGTACTGCATCTGGTTGTTAGAGATGCTACCACTCTAGCTTATTGAAATATTGCTTGTATCATTCCATGATACAATCAAGATAGGAATCACATGCTTGAAATTAATAATTAAAAATATGATCTGAGCCATTTCTAACATATATTGCACATATTCAATAAAATCTCGTTTACGTCAATTCTATGGTTCCTTTTTTCTTCACAATTTATATTAAAATTGAAATATCTGTTTTTAAAATAATTGCGATGTTAACCTATTTGATGTATGGGCTGCGCAATGGTGATGAAGAGATGACGTCTAATGCTTAATAATATTATTTTAACATAAATTTTGAAGAGTTGATAAACTATGAAAAACAGAATTCAGTTCACCGAAAAATAAACTTTTCCAAAATACATTTACGTTCAACTGATTTTCCCTGGTTCCAAGGACTATGAAACCAATCTATATCTACCATGGTATCTTTCGCGACATTTAATGACTCTCTTTATACATCAGCCATTTCACATATTGTTACGTATGTTCATATCCCTACGCCCTCAGCTGTTCCAACACTGGCGAATATTTTCCTGACATCATAAACTGTGGTTGGCCTTGAGTAAACATGTTGGACGCCTGCAGACTTTTCTTTTTGCAGGTAGTGACAGGCAGTGCAAAGGAGACCAAAAGAACTGGTCATCCATCGCTGGTGTTTGTTTCAGCATCTATTTGTCATTCTCTGCGATAACTTTTGAAATTGGCTGATTCATTTCGAATTTTGCACATACAATCTGTGCCCTATACTGAAACTAAGTTTGTAAACCAATAAAATTACAAATACTAATACCAAAGTTCATAAGACAAAGGGTTCAAAGGGTTTTTTTTTAGCGAGCATTCACCGCACCCGGTCATCTGCCCGACGAAGCCCTAAGGCCCTAAGACATCATAAGACATCATTAGCTGAACAATGGTCATAGTCATTATTTATGGAAACTCAGCAAAGTAGAATAATAAAATATCTAGACAGACGCCAGTGTGTCGCACCAAGTTAGGTAACAATCATCACAACAAACATCTCATCATTTCAATTCGAGGTTGTAAACCATTGTACCGCGGCGCCATACCGTCAGTGTCTTATATCTTAAAGCATAGTTGGGCACATTTCAGGTACTTGGGGAAAAATAATAATGATGTACAAAAACTTAAATTGTGTTGAAATCAAGAGCAATGACCCACCTGACAAAAAAAAAACTCGTGTAGGAATGCCAGCTAAGCTGCTTTCAATACAAAATCTGCCCCTCAATAACGTTGAATATGTGTAGCTAACTAGCTAGCTAATTCTAATTCGCTCATCCCCATCTTATTTTTTATAGGGTGATTATTATTCGATACCGAGATAACAGGAAGGCTTCCAGCCATGATATTGGACGAATGGCTGCAGTACGATATGAACTGCGTACCTTTTATGGTTTGGAGCCTAGGGGTGTAACGAGGATGGCGTGGGATGGCGCGTAAGAACGAAAATATTGTTATAACCATTGTTAGTATTGTCAGCATCGTCTTTCATTGGACAGCCAAAGTTCGGACAATTACAACATGTATACTGACGTGCGTGCCTAGTGTAGCGCGATAAATCTAAACAACGTTGCCAAAGAAATTGTATTCATGTCCAATTCACGAAAAATAAACCAACTCTAAAAACAAAGCAAAATAAACAAAGCCAAAAACTGGTGAAGAGGCCACGAAGTTGAGAGTGGTTCGGCCCTTCAAAGAAGTGATACGAACACACCAAAACTAACGAAATAAAACAAATAACTACAATATTAAAACCAAACCATAAATCTATAAAGAGGCGACACATTTGAGAATGGTTCGACTTATAGGCTAAAGATAGTAGCAAATTGTTGAAAAACAATTTCTTGTTGACGTGCCACTTTATTACACATGTGCACGGTAGTGGAGTTGAGACTAATACACAATTAAAAAAAAAGGACTGATATCATATCAAAAACCAAAACTGGTAAAAAGGGCCCGCCAAGTTTCGAATAGTTCGGGCTTTCAAAGGAGTGATATCAACACAACAAAACATTCGCCAACTTAATCGCACCGAATAATACTTTGGACGTTAAATGAAAACTTGAACATTGCTACCGAAACTAGCAATATTCTAGTTTTCATTTAACCTTCGAACTATTAAGCGATGCGATTAACTTGGCGAATGTTTTGGTGAGTTGATATCACTCCTTTGGAGGGCCGAATCATTCGGAACTTGGCGGCCCCTTTTACTAGTTTTGGTTTTTGATATGATCTAGACACACGCTAGTGTGTCGCGCCAAGTTAGGCAACAAACATCACAACAAACATCACATCAATTCAATTGTCAAAGTTGTAAACCATTGTAGCGCGACGCCGTTGCGTCGGTGTCTTATATCTTGAAGCATAGTTAAGCACATTTCAGGTATTTCGGGAAAAACAATAATGCGGTACAAAAGCTTAAATTGTGTTGAAATCGAGAGCAATGACCCACCTGACAAAAATTAACTCGTGTTTGAATGCCAGCTATGCTGCTTTGAATGCAAAATCTGCCCCTTAATAACGTTGAAAATGTGTTTAATAGCTAGCTAGCTAGCTAATTCGCTCATCCCCATGTTAAATCCCATAGGGTGATTATTCATCGATACCGAGATAACGGAGAGGCTTCCAGCTATGAAATTGGACGAATGGGTGCACTACAATACGAACTGCATACCTTTTATGGTTTGGAGCCTGGGGGCGTAACAGGGATGGTGTGGGAGGGCGCGTAAGTACGAAAATATTGTTATAACCATTGTTAGTATTGCCGGCATCGTCTCTCATTGGACGGCCAAACTTCGGACCATGAGAACGTGGATACTGACGTACGTGCCTAGACACACACTAGTGCATCACGATAAATGTGAACAACGTTGCAAAGATATTGTATTCACGTCCAATTCACGAAAAATAAACCAACTGTAAAAACAAAGCAAAATAAACACAGCCAAAAACTGGTAAAGAGGCCACTAAGTTGAGAATGGTTCGGCCCTTCAAATGAGTGATATCAACTCACCAAAACTAACTAAATATTGTAATACAAATTACAGCAAAAATTAAAACCAAACCAAAAACCCATAAAGAGGTGACTAAGTTGCGAATGGTTCGGCCTATAGGCAAAAGGTAGTAGCAAATTGTTGAAAACCAATTTCTTGTTGACGTGGCACTTTATAGTACACATCTACACAGTAGTGGAGTTGAGCCAATACACAATTAAAAAAAAAAGGAGTGATATCATATCAAAAACCAAAACTGGTAAAAGGGGCCGCCAAGTTCCGAATGGTTCGGCCCTTCAAAGGAGTGATATCAACACACCAAAACATTCGCCAAGTTAATCGCACTGAATAAAACTTCGGACGTTAAATGAAAACTTGAACATTACTACCGAAAGTAGCAATGTTCTAGTTTTCATTGAACCTTCGAACTATTAAGCGGTGCCATTAACTTGGCAAATGTTTTGGTGTGTTGATATCACTCCTTTGAAGGGCCGAACCATTCGGAACTTGGCGGTCCCTTTTACCAGTTTTGGTTTTTGATATGATACAACTTAACATTTAAGGCACGTCAAGTTAGGCAACAATCATCACATCAATTTCAATTGTCGTCCTTTTTAATTCATTGTAGCGCGACGCCATAAGTGTCTAATATCCTGAAGCATAGTTGGGCTAGGTACTTCGGAAAAAATAATAATGTGGTACAAAAGCTTAAATTGTGGTAAAAGGGAGAGCAATGGCCCACTCGACAAAAATGAACTCGTGAAGGAATGTCACCTAAGAAGCTTTCAATGCAAAGTCTGACCCTCAATAACGTTGCAAATGTGTAACCACCTACTAGCTAGCTGCCTAATTCTAGTCTCCTAATCCCCATGTTAATTTCCATAGGAATATTGTTCTTTGACACCGAGATAACGGGAAGGCTTCCAGCAAGAAATTGGACGAATGGCTGCAGTACGAATGCGAACTGCAAACCTTTTCGGGTTTACAGCCTGGAGGTGTAACGGGAATGTTGTGGGAGGGCGAGTAAGTACGAAAGTATTGTTATAACCATTGTTAGTATTGTCGGAAACGTTTCTCATTGGATAGCCAAAGCTCTGACAATGACCGGGTGCGGTTAACGCTCGCTAAAACCCTTTGAGCTCTGACAATGACAACGTATATACTGACGTTGACACACGCTAGTATCTAGACACACGCTAGTGTGTCGTTACAAATCTAAACGCCTTTGTGAAAGAAATTGTGTCTACGTCGAACTCACGAAAAACAAACAAAGTGTCAAAATAAAGCCAAAAACTGGTAAAGAGGCCTCTCAAAGGAGCCAAATATGAAATTAAAATACTAGGAAACAGGCTTTGAGCCTATTGTAGGCGGAGCGAACAGATCTTCATTTCAAACTTATATCTTCATTATTAAGGACGTATGATGTGCGTGCGTGTGAGTGTGTTTGTTTGTGTGTTTCTTTGTGTGTCTGTACTTCTACTCCTCCGGAACCAAAGCACCTACTAAGTTGGGAGTAGGAGCAAATGAAATATAATTAAATTGCGCACAGTATAGGCCTATTTTCATTGCTGTAACTTGGTGTTATCACCCTCAAATACGCGAAACACCCTGAAAAAAATAACGTTTTTTAAAACCCTCTTCATGTTTGTTCATGGCGTCATAGTTAGTTCATGAAAACCTTTTCGAGCGAAGACAGATGATCTGGAACAGAATGAACGAACGACGTATTTTGCAACACACCACATATACATCTTAAAAATTGGTTTCATACTAACTGACTTGATGCATGGAAAAATTAAAACAATAGATTTGGTTTAAAAACGGTGTCACAACATTCGTGTTTCTGAAGAATAGAAGGAAAGGAAGGAAGAAATGATGAATGGAAAGATGAAAGGAAGGATGAAAAAGGAAGGATGGATGGATGAACGGAAGGAACGAATTAAGAATGGATGGAAGATTGGAAAAGAGGAAGAAAGGATGTGAGAATGGAAGGATGAATGGAAGGATGGAAGGAAGGATAAAAGAAGGAGGGAAGGAAGAAATGATGAAAGGATGGAAGAAAGGGTGAATGGAAGGAAGGAACGAATTAAGGATGGATGGAAGGAAGGACGTATGGATGGCAGGTAAGATAGAAGGAACGATAGACGAATGGATTGTAGAAAGAATGGAAGGGAAGAAGAAATGATGGATGGAAGGATGGATCAAAGGAAGGAAGGTTGGAAAGAAGGAGGAATGATGGATGGATGGATCAAATGAAGGATGGAAGGAAGTAAGAAAGGATGGAAGGAAAGGAAGGAAGGAAGGATGGATGGATGGATGGAAAGAAGGATGGATGGATAGAAGGAGGGATGGGTGGAAGGAAGGAAGGATGGGTGGATGTAAGGATGGGTGGATCTGAATGTGTATCAACTGATTAGATGCATGGACAAAACGGACGCACACAGCTGCTTTTAAAAGGGTGTAATTTTCTTGGATTCTAAAGCACGACAGTGCGTGGATTGAGCGAGCAAATCGACCGATTTCCACGTAAACTAAAACTTTTCAATGTGTGTCTCGCTTTGCTCTCGCAATCTTTCATCTCTCACCTTCGTAGGAGATTACATATGACGTTCTGCAGATGTTTCTCCAAGTGAGGGATCATCAGAAAGTGAAGTGATAAGACCCCCCATGGAAAAGTCTGTACTGAGGAGGACGTAAAGAACAATATTCTTAAAATAAGTAAAATAAGAAAACCCATATAAAGTGTATACTAATACAAATTACAAGTGATGTGTGGTTCTTGGTGGTTACATTGATTCAGTCACGCTTCTGAGGAAATGTTTGCGCTGATTGAGTGAACGAAGCGAACGAAGAATCAGCGTTTGTCATCAGAACAGTGCTTTTCTGATAAATTGCTTGATCGTTTTGCTTACGTCCTTGGACGTAAAAAAATATTGACCTTCTCTCGAGATAACCGATATCACATTGTACACTCTTATAATTTGCTTGATCGTTTTTCATGTGGAAGGTCTGTCTGTATCATAAGTGTTGCAGCATGAAATCTCCTCGTGCGTAGCGAGACGACGCGGAATGAGCGAGCGAAGCGAGCGATTCCGCTAGTTTAGTTTTATTTTAATGACTATACAACATTTGTTAATGCTCCTTAAAAATCTGGGTGCAATACTCACTGGGCTAACTTGGCGTCTTTGCCTTTTTGGTGTGGCATACTGCTGCTCTTTGCTAGCCTTTTTCTTATTTTAGCTTTTTTTTTTTAATGTATTCCTATGCTACATGTCAAACGTATGTTAACAAGCTTTCGTTTGCTCCACTGTTACTTTATGTTTAGCTATTTGTAGCTTCTTTTCACAGCCCACATTGAAGATGTTGGTCATCGATGCCACGTAAAAATAAAACAGCAGGTATAGCCACCGCTGTTTGAGCAGCCGCAGGCGATTATTCTCACATTGTTTACAGGAACTCAGTTATGCAGAATGTAGTCCGCATATTAAAATATAATAATACGGCATTTACTGCAAGGCAAACAATCATCAGTACGATAGTTTTAACAATAAACAGAAAAATCAAAAGGTTCACAATGCTGCCCCTGGTTGCCACCGCCTTCAACGAAAATGTTGAGTCACACACCTCTATCACACTCTGCAACTGTGATCCCTATTATATAAGGTAATCTAAAAGAAATAACCATCACAGTTGTAAGTCAAAAATGTGTTTGCTTTTACGCCTAGTTTTAGGTTTTAGGTCTAATTTTTAGCTTTTAGGCCTAATATTTACCTCCAATCTAATTTCGTAAGTAGCAGCTAACAACACTGGGTCGAGAGTAAGGTGTATTCTTCCATGGAACAAGGTTTCGGTTTCGAGATTTCACGTTACCGGGGCAACGAGGAATATTTAAACTATGAATATTTAAACTATGAATATTTAAACTATATTTAAACTATAATATTAATGTTGCGTGCTTTGGTGTAAATCTGCTCTGAACATCTACATAATTAAAACTAGCGGAGTCGCTCGCTTCGCTCGCTCATTCTACGTCGTCTCACTGCGCTCGAGGAGATTTCTTTCTGCAACACCTATGATACAGACAGACCTTCCACATAAAAAACGATCAAGCAAATTATAAGAGTGTAGTATGCGATATCAGTTATCTCGAGAGAAGATCAATATTATTTTTTTACGTTCAAGGAGTCAAGTAAAAAGATCAAGTAATTTATCAGAAAAGCGCTGTTTCTGGTGACAAATGCTGATTTTCGTCTGCTTCGCTCACTCAATCAGAGCAAGCATTTTCTCAGAAATGTGACTGAATCAATGTAACCACCAAAAACCACACATCACTTGTAATTTGTGTTAGTATAAACTTTATATGGGTTTTCTTGTTTTACTTATTTTAAGAATATTGTTCTTTACGTCCTGCTCAGTACATTTTTTTCCATGAGCGTCTTATCACTTCACTTTCTGATGATCCCTCACTTGGAGAAACATCTGTAGCACATCAGATGTAATCTCCTACGAAGGAGAGAGATGAAAGATTGATAGAGCAAAGCGGGACACACATTGAAAAGGTTTACTTTACGTTGAAATCGCTTGATTTGCTCGTTCAATCCACGCACCTACGTGCTTCAGAAACACGAATGTTTGACACCGTTTTAAAACCAAATCTATTGTTTTAATTTTTTCGTGCATCAATTCATCAATTCATTGGTTAATACAAAACCAATTTTAAGATGTATATGTGGTGTGTTGCAAAATACGTCCTCCGTGCATCCTTTTCCAGATCATCTCTCTTCGCTCGAGGAGGTTTTCATGAACAAACATGAAGAGGGTTTAAAAAAAGTTTGACGTTATTTTTTCAGAGTTTTTCGCATATTTGAGGGTGATAACATCAAGTTACAGCGATGAAAATAGGCCTATTAAAAGTGAAACTTAATTATCTTTCGTTTGGTCCTACTCCCATCTTTGTAAGTGCCTTGGGTCCAGAGGAATAGAGGTACAAACATGCACGCACGCACGCACATCATATGATCTACATAATTAAAGCTAGCGGAGTCGCTCGCTCATTCCGCGTCGTCTTGCTACGCTCGAGGAGATTTCGTGCTGCAACACTTATGATACAGACAGACCTTCCACGTAATAAACTATCAAGAGAATTTTAAGAGTGTATAGTATGCGATATCGGTTATCTCGAGAGAGGGTCAATATTATTTTTTTACGTCCAAGGAGTCAAACAAAAAGATCAAGCAATTTATTAGAAAAGCGCTGTTTCTGATGACAAACGCTGATTTTCGTTCGCTTTGCTCACTCAATTAGCGCAAACATTTCCTCAGAAACGTGACTGAATCAATGTAACCACCAAGAACGATACATCACTTTTAATTAGTGTTAGAATACACTTTATATGGGTTTTCTTGTTTTACTTGTTTTAAGAATATTGTTCTTTACGTCCTGCTCAGTAAAGCTTTTTCCATGGGCGTCTTATCACTTCACTTTCTGATGATCCCTTACTTGGACTAACATCTGCAGAACGTCAGATGTAATCTCCTACGAAGGTGAGAGATGAAAGATTGATAGAGCAAAGCGAGACACACATTGAAAAGGTTTACTTTACGTGGAAATCGCTCGCTTTGCTCGTTCAATCCACGCACTTCCGTGCTTCAGAAACACGAAGGTTTGACACCGTTTTAAAACCAAATCTATTGTTTTGATTTTTCCCTGCATCAAGTCAGTTAGTATGAAACCAATTTTAAGATGTGTATGTGGTGTGTTGCAAAATACGTCGTCCGTGCACCCTTTCCCAGATCAACTCCCTTTGCTCGAGGAGGTTTTCATGAACAAAATATGACGTCATGAACAAACATGAAGAGGGTTAAAAAAAACTTTGACGTTAGTTTTTCAGGTTCTTTCGTTTATTTGAGGGTAATAATATCAAGTTACTGCGATGAAAATAGGCCTATTAAAAGCAAAATTTAATTATCTTTCGTTTGGTCCAACTCCCATCTTTGTAGGTGCTTTGGTTTCGGAGGAGTAGAGGTACAACTACGCACGCACGCACATCGTGTGATTTTAATTATGTAGATCATATGATGTGCGTGCGTGCGTGCGTGTTTGCGTGCGTGTTTGTACCTCTACTCCTCTGGACCCAAAGCACCTACAAAGATAGGAGTAGGACCAAACGAAAGATAATTAAATTTCACTTTCAATAGGCCTATTTTCATCGTTGTAACTTGATATTATCACTCAAATATGCGAAAAACTCTTAAAAAATAACATCAAAGTTCGTTTTTTTAAACCCACTTCATGTTTGTTCATGACGTCATAGTTTGTTCATGAAAACTTTCTCGAGCGAAGAGAGATGATCGGGATAAGGAAGCACGGAGGACGTATTTTGCAACACACAACATATACATCTTAAAATTGGTTTTGTATTAACCAATGAATTGATGAATTGATGCAAGGAAAAATCAAAACAATAGATTTGGTTTTAAAACGGTGTCAAATATTCGTGTTTCTGAAGCACTGAGGTGCGTAGATTGAACGAGCAAAGCAAGCGATTTCAACGTAAAGTAAACCTTTTCAATGTGTGTCTCGCTTTGCTCTATCAATCTTTCATCTCTCACCTTCGTGGGAGCTTACATCTGATGTGCTGCAGATGTTTCTCCAAGTGAGGGATTATCAGAAAGTGAAGTGATAAGACGCTCATGGAAATATCTGTACTGAGGAGGACGTAAAGAACAATAATCTTAAAATAAGTAAAACAAGAAAACCCATATAAAGTTTATACTAATACAAATTACAAGTGATGTGTAGTTCTTGCTGGTTACATTGATTCAGTCACATTTCTGAGGAAATGTTTGCTCTGATTGAGTGAGCGAAGCGGACGAAACTCAGCGTTTGTCATCAGAAACAGCGCTTTTCTGATAAATTGCTTGATCTTTTTGCTTGACTCCTTGGACGTAAAAAAATAATATTGAGCTTTTATCGAGATAACTCATATCGCATACTACACTCTTATGATTTGCTTGATCGTTTTTTATGTGGAAGGTCTGTCTGTATCATAAGTGTTGCAGCAAAAAATCTCCTAGAGCGCAGCGAGACGACGCAGAATGAGCGAGCGAAGAGAGCGACTCCTCTAGTTCGTTTTATGTACACCGCTTCGCCTTGATACGACGATTTCAGGTTTCATATTCGGGATTTCCATAGCTAGTGCCATGCTGAACTGAATATCCACTTTCGTTGCCACTTTCGTTGCCATGCTGAACTGAATATATCCAAGCATTTTTTTTCAAATGAAAGTAATATGTGTCGTTAAAGGAATCCTTTTGTTTTTTATGGTTGCGTTTCTTCCTATAGTGGTTAAGTGCAACTAACAAATGTAATGATTACATTGAGTTACGTCGATAAAGGTTATTAGCAAGAATGAAGCAACCCACATTTAATTTGTCGTGTTTTTAAAATTTTATTTGACTACCACCAGCATGGTGTATGCTTCGGCGGAATTTCTTAACTATTCAGGATTCCAAATTTACAATGGTGAGTGTTGGAAATAAATTCGAAAAAATTGTAATTTCTTCCAGAATATTTGTTCGATTTCACAACAAATTTTGGCTCAGCAATACTTTTGGGGGTATAGAGCTATGTACCAAATTTCATTCCAAGCTACTCTTTCGTTTGCGCTCTACCCAGACTAAAAATGTCCAACCAACCAATCAACGGACCAACCAACATTTTGCAATTTGGTGTCCATTATAGGCTATGCTTCCCTCGCTCGCTCCACCAATTAGAAAAATTACCACTGAAGCTATTGTTGACGTGACACTTTATAACACATCTGCGGGCTAGTTGAGTTGAGTGTAATACACAATTAAAAAAAATAAGTCATGTCATGTCTAAAACCAAAAGGACCGCAAAGTTCCTAATGGTTCGGACCTTCAAAAAGAGTGATATCAACACACCAAAACATTCGCCAAGTTAATAGCACCAAATACAACATTGGACGTTAATGAAAACTTGAACATTGCTACCGAAAGTAGCAATGTTATAGTTTTAATTTAACCTTCGAACTATTAGTCCATGCGATTAACTTAGCGAATGTTTTGCTGTGGTGATATCACTCCTTTGAAGGTCGGAACTATGCGGAACTTGGCAGTCATTTTACCAGTTTTGGTTTTTGATATGATAAAGAGATACTGTACTAGAATACATGCCGATCACAGTTTTCAGTTAATCAATGAAGGGTAATGATGGTCAAATTTGATCAGTTCACCAACCTTTACGTCTCATCATGGCTTTTATTTTTTATTTGTCTTGGCTGCAATATTTTTATTATTTAAAAAAAGAAGTTATTTTAAAATTATTATTTTTAGTTTAAAAAAGGGTACGAATAAAAGAAACACTACAAATTTGTTCAAATGCTGTCAACCCTGAAATCAAAGAGTAAACTTTAATATTGTCCTAGTGCACCTCAATGACCCTCGAGTAAACCACGTCGTCACATCCTGATGAGTTCATGGAACATAGAAAAATGCTTAAAAATACATTGCGATTGGGTACAAAGCAATAAAAATGGTTCAGAGGCTTGATGTGCTCCCAGCCGAAGTCATGGTGCAAGAAGGTGATAGGTACAATTCTACTACAAATTTAAGTACCTGAAATGCTAGCCCGTACCAAAACGACTGCATAGATTAAGTGTTGATGACTCCCCGCGAGGCTGATGGAATACAGACGTGGACGAACGCATGAAAATGCACTACAATTATGCTCAAATGCATGTCTAGAAATATGTACTTAGGCACTGAATTGCACGCAGATGCAATACATATTGTACAGATGGTGTTCAAATATGTGTGGAAATGCCCTGTTCAAATGGCTACAGGGTGTACAAAAGCACTACAAATATTCGTGCAAATACAGTGATATCATATGACGGAAATGAAATAAAATGAAATGAAATTTATTACCAGACACTCGGTCTGTCACCATGCACACAGCAGCTACAGATAGATAGATATTGAGCTTATTGGGCTTAACACCATTCGCAATCAAGGTACTAACAATGAGCAGCCAGGGAAGCCCCAGTTGCAGTCTTCCTCAGACACCAGAACATGTTCTTCTTGAGTGCACGTTGCGTCTTCCCCTCCGAGCTGCCTTGTTTTACCTCCAGCACATAGATGAGCATATGGATGGACTGCTCACGTTCCGACGGTCTCCAGAGCTGCTTGTGAAATTAAGGGCTGTAGTTATTTTGTCAGGCCTGCCCTCGTGTGTAACCGACTCCTGCTTTGGCCGGTCTAGCCTGCCCGGTATTCTGGTAGCATTGTGTGCTTCACTGTAGGGTGATGTAGTGCGTAGTGTTAGACTATACTGTTGCTGTGATTTATTGTAGTTTTTGCTGTAAGTAGATGCATGGGTTTGGGCCATGGCCCCTGCGAATAAATTTCAATTCATTTCCACGGACTGATGACAACGACGCAAGGGGCAGCTATTGAAAAATATGAAATGAATCAAAGGCAAAGCATTGTTGAGCTTGTTCAGTTGTTTTGGTGCATTCGAATTATTTTCGAATGTATCCTCACTAGGCCAGTCTTTAATGCAGACTGCTTGCTTCGTTTATCCTTTACCTTGTGATTTCTTCTTTATTTATGTTTTTGATTGCCTCCCTGCATGCGCGTGGCCTACGTGGTAAAGTTAATGACGTTGAAAATTTGTTGAGTTTTGTGGAAATTTAGGGGGTCCAGGAGGCAGTAAATATGCCAGATTTTCGTGCAGCTTCTTTTCAGCCTGATTTTGTTTACTCAGAGAGGGGGTGGCATTTTTTTGAAGTGAGCTGTCCCATACTAGGTTTCTCCCATCCAGTTGCCATTTCCAGTGATAGATGCATGCTCCATAAAGGTCTGCATGTGCAGCCAATGTGTTAATGTGGTCACAGTGCATGTGACGGGGCTCCGTCCTTGGTACAATGGGCAACGTGGCTTCGTCAGTTCATGGCTCCGTGCGTCCTTGGTGGGAATTTTAATGCGCACCATTATGAGTGGGGTTCCATTAGAATCAACACCAAGGGATGCAAATTCTCCAGTGCCATTGGCTCCGCAGGGTTGTCGATGATTCAAAATGGTACCCCTACTTTCGTTTGGTGGCAGAATGGAGGGACCCAAAAGTCTGTCTTGGATTTGTTTTTGGCCTCAGCTGGCATTGCGCGCAAATATTGTGATTTGGTGTCAGATGATCAGAGAGGCAGCGATCACTTCCCTGTAGGGGGTCCTGCTCCCCTACTGTGCACGCTTAGGTCTGTGGGGCAGAGCGCAACGAAGGCCAGTGCCGGATAATGGAGTTTTCGCAGCATGAATCAGAGTGCATGTGCGGAAGGGGAAGTCCGGGTAAGAGGGAACCATGTACTAGAATGCTCCCGGACTGGTGGACCCCGGTTTGTACAGTTGCTTTGCTTATCACAAATAGAAGCGCCATCCAAGTGAGGAGCATTGGTTAGAGTATCGGGGCATTTCTGTGGAGTCTGCGTTCCTGATTAGGAGGGAGAAGAAGAACTATGGAAATCGCTTGTGTGAGCAGATCCGAGGCACAGGTTCCCTGAATGTTACGTGGGGAACCCTACGCAATCAGGCTGCAAAGATGGTGCAACAGTCGGCGTATGATGCGCAGAGTTCTGGCATGCAGCGTCGCATTCTCAGGGGCGAATCCATGGTGGACGCGTTTAAGCATCGCTTTGCCGGTCTGTACACTCTTCTGAGTGGAGGACAGCCACCCCTTTGTTAACGAGTTTCTTGGGCAAGGAATATGCCTTGGGAGCGGGCTGCATTTGCCACTGCTCTGTCCAAGTGCAAGGATCACAGTTCAACTGGAGTCGCTCCGACTGATGCCGTAAGTGAGATGATTGCGATATCATCAGCTTCTGCTGAATGGAGGCCCAGGTCCTCCCTCGTGGTTTTATACCATCCTGGTCCCTGTACACAAAGCAGGTAGCAATAGGTCCATTCTGGTCAGTTACAGACCGATAGCACTCCTATCCTGTGAGGAGGATGGAGTGCCATCTTCAATATTATGACTGCCTGGCTCCTGTGCAATTTGGCTACAGGCCGGGCAGGACAGCTCAGGATGTACGGGATGTCTGGTTTCAACGCCTGTTCCGTAACTCTGGCATTCAGGAGGCATGGGTGCACGGACAAGTGGTGGTTGCGGTGTTTCTTGACATCAAGGCCACATATGACAAAGTGCTCATTGACTGGGTACGAGCGGCACTTGAGAGGATGGGGTGAGTAAGGCCTCACAGATGCAATTGTGGCGCTGTTAGGTAAGCTACGGTTTGTAACAGGGACAAATGGCTACTGGTCGTATGAAAAGAGCTCTCATCGTGGCCTCCCACAGTGGAGCTGTTTGAGCCCAGCGTTATTTGCTGTGGCAATTAACGATGTGCTGGTGGAGCTCAGCTTGTCTGTGAACAACGTCTTCTATGCAGTTGATGATTGTGGTTTGCTGGGAATGACACAGACATGATTGTGCCATATGTCCAAGATGTTCTTGACATGGTCATGGTCGTTTTCATACGGTCCTTAGTGAGGGGGCACACGCCATTGTCAGTTAAGGTAGGAGACACGGTGATAAGACCTTTCACAATAGTACAGTACTTGGGGGTGCTTCTGGACAAGCGGCTCGAATGTGAGCATGAGAGCATGTGAGCTGTCTCGGAGAGCGTGTCTTCACCCGAACCTCCATACTGAAGATTCTTGCTAGGTGTGAGAATGTGAACAGAGGTGCCCTACTCGTCACTTGCAGAGGTTTCACCTGGGCGGTCTAGGATTATCACCAGCCTTTTTGTGTCTTGCGGCACGCCATATGCGTATGCTACAGGTTGTGGTGAACGAATGTCTATGGACTGTTACGGGATGTCTGGTTTTAACGCCTGTTCAGTCACACTGGGTTTAGAGTGATGACCCACCCATACACCATCGTGCAGAAGAACTGTTGGTTCTGCTCTGCATGAGGAATCTCAGTTGGGAGCGGAAGACCCGGTAGGAAATGGACATGGACATGGTGTCCCATAGTGGATCGCCTGTTTGTCGCATGGCTTGTAATCTGTGGTGTTTTTTGTGATGTGTCTTTTAGGAGGGAACTCAGTGTTGGAGGGATAGGTGTTGCTATCCCATCTCTCACAGTGAGTGTAAGGCGGTGTTTCACTGCGGTCGCTTCAAGCACGGTTTGCGAATTAAGGACGATGTCTGTTGCCCTGGATGTTACACTGGAGTTGCAGCTGCGATCCTTCGCCATTGTCATGGACTCTCTTGAGGGCATCCGTGGGATGCAGACGGCAGTGGAACGGAAGGTTGTGAGCGATCCATTGGTTTTTAGTGTTGCATGGAAGCTCTGGATTGCTTCCCAGGTGGGTGAGGTCGCGGTTCGTTGTGAGGGGCTACACTGGAATCTGGGGCAAAGAGCAAGCGGATATGCTCCCCAAGGAGGTGACTGCTACGGAGGTAGCAGACGGGACATCTCACTGTGTCTGTGGCCACTCAGCGTGTGGCAAGCTCGGAGTGGTAGCGTAAAGAGTGGGAGAGGGAAGGGGTGGCATCAGTTACAGGAAGATTTCTGTTTGCTGTACAACCAACCAGCAAGTATGGTTCAGTCCTGGATACTTTGGCGCGCAGGAAGTCGCGTCTTGTTAGTCGTCTGCATACAGATCATTCCATGCTGCTGGCACACCAAAATAGGTTGGGTTGGGTGGACTCGCCGTTCTGTGGGACATGTGGGGTTGAATACACTACTGAGCACTTACTTCTAGTCTGTGTGAGGTACAGTAATTAACACCCCTGTTGAGTAGGTGGGTGAGGACTTATCCGACCCTACAGTCATTGCTGTCCCACACGAGTGGTGCAGATGCTATCAGGCGCATGCCGGCACTGGGCGCTTTCTGTGTAGCTACTAAGAAGCAGTTGTGATCTCGGTCGCATAAAAGAGGCCTGTTAGAGTTGGCAGCGGTAAAGTAAATTGGTTGGTTCTGTTTGGTTCTGAATTTGTTATTTTGTACTCTTATATGTTGTTATTGTTTTGCAGTTACATCGTTTCAAGGTTTTAGATTTCTGTTCAGGGCGTGAGACGGCCAGTCAAGGCTCTGCTGAGTGAAGAATTGAATTGAATTGAATTGAATTGTACGTTTTGTAGGAGGGTGTGTGGCTTCGGGCCAAAGCCCTAATGAACAAATTCAAATTCGAATTCGACGAACGAAGACCTCAAAAGACAACATTAGAATAAAGAAACTTGTACGAAATATCAGTACTTTTTTTTATTAATGTCACTGCACTTCTTTTTTATAGGTTGCAGACATTTACGAAATTAATAAAAACAAAAGGAGAACCTAGTAGGAAAACCTAATAAAGAGTACTGATATTTCGTACAAGTTTCTTTTATTCTAATGTTGTTGCGCAGCCCAAGCAATGTTGGTGAGCATGGAGAAGGGAGTGGCCAGTACGCAAACGCAAAAGGAACCTAGCAGCCTACACTGGCAACCCTTCTAGAACCGATGACTGACAGCAAACCAGTTGCAAACGATTAAAAACACGTCTTCCCACTGACTCGCGCCACTCAGCAGCCCACTAATCCGTGCACCACCCAGTCAGCATGGGGCGTTTCTGCCAAACTGACTCGAAAACACAGAAGGCCTTCTGTGTGTCAACCGCTACCACCTTCCCCAGGCCGTCGGCCAGGACATTCCCATTGAGAAGTCCGCATGCCCACAAACCCAGCACACGGACACACGACCACACTGAAAAGCCACCCACAGCTTCTTACATATGGAGTAGCTAATCGGCTCTTGCATGTCTAGCGGAGCAACTCACAGCAGCTATCGCCGACTTTGAATCTGAGTAAATAACAAACGCCAAAAGAGCAAGGTCCAAGGCGACGTCCAGAGCTAAAGAGAAAGCGCATAACTCGCAGACGGTACTGGAGGAAACAGCTGAAAGCTAGAAGCCCTGCAAGGCCTTCAGAGACGGGATTGCAACGCCAACACCACCGTCCCAAGTGGCACGACGAAAAGACGCATCACAAAAGACCTAACAAAACACCGCCCCATTCAAAGACTGCCCGTCAAACACAGATATCAAGGATGGACACCAAAGCCACGGACTAATAGGACGAGCTACCACTACATCAACACGGGAGATGGGAGACAGCCTGAGGAGGAGAGGTCCCCCCCTGTCCCAGCGACCCCAAAGCAGAGCGAGCAACAGGCCCAGGCTGCAATAATCTAGAATAATATGCCCCACAGGATCAACAGCGACATGGCTGACATTGTACATGGACAGGACCAGAAGCAACTCAGCCGCGCTGATGTGGAGAGGGGATCACAACTTTCAACTCAGACGGCAGAGACAGGAGTGAATACCAAACAACCCGTAACAAGGTGACGACAACCATTGACCGCAACCTGAAGGGACCGTACATGCCGTTGGTACGGAGACAGGAAGGGGAAGTCGTAATCAAAAGTGAGCGGACAAACGACCTCTTGGCAGCCACCAAAAAACCTCTTGTGATTCCTGGCAACCCTACCAGCCGCTTCAGAACCGAAGATATGACACATACTTTGATCTGCAGCCCGCTAGTGTGGCGAGACCAGTCCACTTGATCATCCAATAAGACCCCTAGGTACTTGACCGTGGGTGACTGAACAACCACAGTGTCATTAACAACCATGGATTTGTGGTCCCTGCTTCGTTTGAACCCATGCGAAAAAACCATGAGCTCAGTCTTGACAGGAGCTAGGACTAAATGATAATAGATTACAATGACGATAATAGACAATAATAGAAGAAACTAGACGATAACAGACGAACCTAGACGATACTAGATTATGTGCAAGCAAACAATGAAAAGCATCTTGTATCATACAACTATTTTACACTGAAGTGTCTTCGCTTTCGTGTTTGCATTAAACGCCGCTTTTAATCGTCATTTTGCTGTAGCGCTGTAGGATATAGCAAGGTCAGGGAGTGTTGTAGCGAAATTACATTACCATAGCAACTGGTAAAAATGTCTGTCATTTAAGGTCATAAAATCCCCGCTATATTTTTTGTTAGTTGCCTTTTTCCCCCTGAACTTCTAGAGTGGGGGGAGGAGACCGATCTGAGAAGCCATATAAATCCTTGGAATAACTATTTATTTGCTATTTTCTGACTTTTTTACGAAGCCATAGATTACATACATCAATAAAAATAATTGTAAAGTAAAATGGAGTGGTCATGTGTTTTTCATCAGGCGGCATGGGGGAGAGGCGTAAAATTTACCCCTTCCAGGATACAAAATTTATTTACGACCCTGAACGAGGTTGCCAATTGCAAAGAACAAGTTGGGGGGGGGGGGGGGGTTAGCGGACAGGCAGAACTGAAAAAGTTAAAAAGAACGAGAAAAATATTAATGAATGGTCTTGTCGGATGGGGGAAGGCAACCGAAGAGAAGAGCTTTTGTACTTTGGGGAGCTAGTAAATTTGTAACGTCGCACACCAAACGGGGGTGTAAGGCAAAACATAATCTAGCTATCAGACTTATTTGCAACCAATTTGGAAACAAATTATGGCACTAATTTTCAACCCCAATCTCCCTTGTTACGGGGGGGGGGGTGATAATGAAAATAAATGTCTTTAATTGTTTCTCTTATCTTAAGCCAAAAGGGGAAAAAATACTTATATTAAGCCGTGGCACACACTACGTTTAAATGCCTACAAAAGAAATTGCGCATGAATAAAATAGTATGTTGAAGTTTAGCGAGATTAAACAAAACTTCGCAGTGCTTGCACTTATGTAAACATGGCAAACAGGTTAGCAGTTATATGATTACGAATTGGAAACCAAATAATAAAGAATATAACGCAATGCAGCTACGTGTTGATCAAACAAGTCACTGAAATAACCAAGTATTCTATGGCTAAAATACCGGGCAGTTACGTGCTCAAAATTACAATCTTTTTAAACTTAAAAATTAATAGCTGTTTTTGGTGTATAACGCAACAGTTGATAAACCCGTAGGCCTACAGCTTGAACTGGCTTGTCCTCGTAAATGATAAACAACCATAGGTGTTGAATGATAGCTCGCTCAGACGTCGAGACTAAAGAAGAACAATTGAGACAGTTCACGCTTTAATCAGCCGTCGGGGTCGTGCATAAAAGGCGTACTTTCTCGTTACCATGGTTACCATTTTGAGCTAACGCTGCCCTTCCAGTGCTCATTTTCAGTCATATTGTCAATTGGAATTCGGTAGCGTAATACTCTTGAAAACAATTTTTTCGTTCGGAGCGTTCCGACTTAAGTTTTATAATTAGTATTCATTAGTTTGCTAGTCCAGAGTTGCATCGATTCATCAGATAGAAAACGGGGGCCATGTTGGATTCACAGATCACAGAAATACGTGACGTCAGTGGAGCTCCTCTACTGAGTGTGACGTCACACGAGCATTCACAGCAAATACGCCAGAATTGTCGGAATAGACCGGTGTGCCTTATTCCAATTCTGCTGGACTTTTGGTGGGATGCAACGGACTTTTGGACCACCCTGTATGATGAAATCGACTTGAAAAGCCAACAATTAAACACCATTGAAAGCAATAATCGGAACTTGTTGTACAAAGTGCAATATCACTTCTAGATCCCCTGAGATGATCTAAAAGCAATTGTAAATTGAAAACAATTGTAAAAGTGAAAAAACTGCTAATCGTCTTAAGACAACAGGGTGTTGTGATACAGAGGGAAATCGATTCTGGACTTGTTTCGGACGATACGTTCGAATGGGTGATGAACAGAGCGGCCGAGGTGGGTTTGGAAGAATTGGATGTTTTGCTTTATGGAGTTACGGTAAAACAAAATACCATTGAAATATACCATACCGTCAACCTCCCCCAACTCTCTGCCCCTTAAATCCTGATGCGGCTGTGCGTAGTTCTGCTAGTGTTTTCATTTCTGACCGTGTTCGTGCATCGACTGAGTGGGTAATGCGTCAGCCTGGGAGGAGGAAAGTACGTGACTCATTCCTGCCATGAAGCCACTGGTGCCTCAACCAACAAGCATCCCATCACGCGCCCAAGAAGGAAACCCACGCCCTTAGGAAAAGTCACCCCGAAGAAGGAGAGTTGTTCCCACGAAGGAAAGACGCCCCTAAAAGAAAAGTCGCCCTCAAGAAGGAAAATCGTTCCAACAAGGAAAGGCGTCCACAACAGGGAAACTCGCCCCAAAGAAAGAAAGCCGCCCCAAAACAAAAGTCGTCCCCAAGAAGAAAAGTCGCCCCCAAAAGAAATTCGTGGGGGGGGGGGGGGGGGGGGGGGGGGGGGGGGGGGGGGGGGGG
>JAHWFP010178343.1:70435-107390 GCA_023313725.1 Lithobius niger | reverse complement strand
GGGGGGGGGGGTATCAGGAAACCATAAATTTACTACAAATTCCGTAACTTGGTAGCCTAACAAGGGGGTGACGTAGGTCTATTTGGTCGACTTTGGAGAAAAAAAGAAAATTTGTGAAAACGTTTTAATTCGTAAAAAAGACAGCCTACAAAGTTCATTCGGCGCTTATTTTCACAACTAAGATTATTTTTCTCTGTGTTGTGCGGTTTTTCTGAGGAAGGAGAACGGTTTAGCTCTCTGAAAATTCAAGTTGAACAGTGAACTGTGTTCGGACTGTTGGTTTAGGTATGATTTTATTAGGCCTAACAAAAAAATTGTTTGGTTTGCATTACGCAGTTAATAAATCAAAGTCTTACTTCAAAAATTGTAATTTATCATTTTTTTTAATGAAATAAAGATACATTAAACCACATTTTCCCTTTTTCAAGGAAGCATTTGAACCATTTTTATGTAGTAGGATGAGCGTCAAAATAGGGAGGTTTTTTTTTTCTTTAGAAGAAAAAAATGTTAAAGTTGGCTCGTAAAACTAGGGTCGGTCGGGTAATGCAAACCAAACGATTTTTTGTTATGACTTTCAAAACCACTTTTATAGCTGTTTACCGGTTTCGTTAAATAGCGTTGTCCATTGTTGCGCAAACAAATAACTATATTTAGGCAGCATTTTTGTACATTTTCCACCAGATTATTTTCGCAGTTTTTTACCATCGGCTTTTTTTTCTGAGGCCATTTTTTACGTTGTTCTTTTTCCATTAACTTTTTTCCATCGATCAGCTTTTTTCGCAGCTTTGTTTTCTGTGGCATTTATTCAACCGCCTTTTCTTGGATTCCTGTACTGCTAGCCAACTTTTCATCTGCCAAATAGTTAGGGGCTACCAATTTTGGAGTGGGTTGCAATAGCAGGAGCTTTGTGATAAATTGGCAGATGGTGTCCATATATGGAACTGGCTTCTCAATTCTTACAATAATAATAAAATAAAAATAGCTTTAATTTTTATTTTTGAAGGACTAATGCAAGTCTAATGTTCCTTAATGTTGCCATTATTTTGATAAATAATATTCACAATAAGCCTGTATACTTTAGCTTAAATTGATAATTTTGTCATTTAAAAAATAAAGAAACTAAACTACGTTTTAAGGCTTAGATTAGAACTGAATTATAAGCTAATATAAACAAAAAACGGTAACCAACTCAGTATGTAAGGCTGTATTCTAAATCTTTTCATTTTCAAATTTAAATAATATCTTGGTACATTTATAGTTCACTTACAGTAAGTTGTAAATAAATTGTACGCATCACTCCTGCCTATTTCAACCTTCAACCTTCAACTAATATCGTGTACACAACACAGTTCGTTCGTGCGGCCGATTCATGTGCGAATGCATTTTACCATTTCATAATGTAAACATTGTGAAGCTGCGGCAGTCAAATGTATGTAGTAAAACGATCACAAGCATCAGCCTGCGTTAAAAAAAGTATTCCTCGGCTTAGTTGATAAAATAGCTGTGAAATCCAAGAGGCACAAAACGGTCACCACGGAATTTACATGTACTACCGTTCCTTGCCTAAAATGGCCGAACACGTTGTATAGAATTTCAACTTAGATCACAAACACGCATACTACACTCACTCGTTCAGTAACGTACAATAACGTGCACTGGATTTCCTTTGATCATACTTTTGATGTTATGATGAGCAACCCATTTCCGTTCACTTGGTTTACGGATCAGATCTAAACCCACTGCAAAACTCACAACACACAAGCGGCATGGTGGCGGCATCCATTTTACAAGGAGAGCACTTCAACACTGAGCTTGTCATTGGTCTCGCGAAGATCACGTGACTGGCTATCTGGCATTGCCAACACGATTTAACCGGGAGTGCGTCATGATTAGGCTGTATGTTTGTTGATAATTCGGATGAGACAGTATGCAACAGCGTTTTAAGTCCTTGGAATAGCAGCTTTTTTTTTTTTACCGGAAAAATGTTAATGATGTGTGTAAAAGCCATTAGTGTGGCTTTTGGTAATTATAGAAAGAAGAAATCAATCACATAGGATTTATTACATAATACAAAAAAAACATAGCCCTCTATTTATTGTCAAAATAACTTTATAGAGTTAAAATAATAGTAATTTTCTTGGTTTCCATGCAATTTATACCGTGCACTCCAAACTTAGCTGCCGTAGGCCGTACCTTTGCTCTTGTAGAATGGTATGTTTATTTACCAAGGGTAAAGCGACTAAAAACTTGGATTGAATACCGTATAGAAACATTTCACATTATTACGAATTTATCGGGAGTTTGGGTTTGGTATTACCAAGAATTTATATCCTATTTTTTAAGAGCTATCCATTCTCAGCCATTGAGGGGCAGGATTTTTCCCTAATTTTTTTTTTGGTTTGCTTTTTTTTATCTTTAAAAATCGTTCCCTTTTAGGCTAAATTCAGATTTTCTGCAGCTTTTTTTTTGTGGGGGGGGGGGGGACACTGCACATTTTACTTTTTTTTTGGGGGGGGAAGAGGGCAATGGGGACTCTTCACAGCAATTGAGGAATGGGCACCCCTTCTGTAATACCTTGTGGAACCGAACTAAGTTAAAGTCAGATCTAGACACAGGCTAGTGTGTCGCCGCCAAGTAACAGTAGATAATCCGATTGTTAAAAAATTGATTGTTAATGATAAAAGCAGACATGTTCTGTTAGCTGTAAGCAACTGAAAGCATATTTTGGCATATTGAGGATAAATCCCAATAAGACAGAAATGTTTCAAATTGTGGAAAATGTAAGGGGAAGGGTCAGAGATTTAAGAAAAACTAAAATTTAAAGGATGAGTGACTACCAATCAGAGAGAAAAAGATGCGTCACTAACGTTGTTTTTATGTTACTGTCTAGTTAGCTAGCTAGCTAATAAGATTTTTCCCATGTTAAATCCCATAGACTTTTTGCTCATGGCTAGCGCAAAATTGAGACGTCCTACGTAGCTGAACTTTTGCACATGGATGCATGGTGATCTGAGCATGGTCCTTTTGTTGGTTTGGGGGTTATAGGGGTCAGGACAAATGCGTGGGAGGGTTTTGAAATTCGCCACAAAGGGATTTTATTTTGGTTCTTTTTCAAGTTGCAACCAAAGATTTCAAGCAACAATGACTTGAACAATCAACACTGGTCCTTAGATGACTGTAAAAGTCTGAACGAACTAAAAGCTGAACTGTAACGAAGGACAAAATAAGGAAACATTAACTTTGCTGTGGACTGCGTAAGAATAAAGGGATGCACGTTAGATGATGGTTACGCAACAATACGAGCATCCATGACCAAGCGTGGTTTTTGCAAATAACCCAAAAATAAAATGCTTCGCATTCTGCTGTTTTAGCAACGGGAGATTTTGCATGACTAAATGTGAACGAAGAAAGCAAACGAAAGAAAATCTCAATTTTGCTGATGTAACGGCTAATTATTTACAGACATGAAATGCCTCCAAAAAGAAAGGTAGAGCGAAATATAATATGGTGCGCTGGCTTTTTGTATGTTCACAATCCTAAGTTACATGTGCCTATCAACTGCAAGCAACTAACAGCGTAGCTTGTCATGTCGAGAATAAATCCTAATGCTGCCGAAATATTGAAAAAGTAACGGGAAGGTACAAGGATAAACAAACCAACTAAAGGGGGGGATTGAGGCTTAAACTACAAGTAAAAAGCATGCGCTGGTTGAGTGAGCGAAGCGAATGATTTCAACAATTGTTAGCCAGTTTCTTCAAAAATGGGACTGAAGAAACGTAAGCATGTGACGAATGCTCGTACACTAAACTAAGCCATGTCAATGCTAATCAAACGGTTAATTGGCAAAGTTAAATTTGAAAATTATCAATGTGAACATTTATAGATATCAAATTCCTCCAGAAAAAAGGTACAGATGATGATAAGACAGATTAACCTTTTGTACGTTCACAGTCCTATGAAAGTTATGATATCCACCAAAAACCAAAACTGGTAGAAAAACCCGCCAAGTTTCCAAAAACGATCGGCCTTTGAAGGTAGTGGTATCATTCCACCAAGGAAAGGCCACCAAGGTTAATCCTATTAGCCAAGTTATTCGCACATACTAATAGTTCGAAAGTTAAATTAAAACTAGAAGATTGCTACTAGCGGTAGCAATCATCAAGTTTTCATTTAACGTCCAAAGTATTATTCGGTGCGATTAACTTGGCTAATAGGATTAACCTTGGTGGCCTTTCCCTGGTGGAATGATATCACTACCTTCAAAGGCCGATCGTTTTGTGAAACTTGGCGGGTTTTTCTACCAGTTTTGGTTTTGGGTGGATTTCTTTAGCTGCTGAAATAGCCTAATTTTAAAATGATGCATCTCGCAGTGCAGCCTACAAAGAGGAAATTTCTCACCAATGGGCACCTAAAGAACGCATGGAATTAAGCTGCAGCTGAATGAAGGAGTGTTGTGTAGCCTGTTACCTTATCCAAACTTATTTAAAAATTGGATCTGCTTTTCGTTCAAGCCAGAAAGCAGTCATTCATGATTGTTGCAGTCCGATGCTAACCACGTGTCCATTGCAACCCCCTCCTTGATTTATAGCTAATTTATACAAGCCGTATGAAATAGTTACAAATCAAGGAGGGGGTGGCAAAGTGCCCTTTGCTGAAAAAAAATGGCCGACATTTGCTAGACCGGTGATGTAAAAGAGTCAAAACAAGGCAAAAAAAACCGGATAATCATCAACTAAGAAACTGATGCAAAAAGCACATAGCGTGGAAGAAAAGCTTAAAACCACAAAAGTGGGAGGGGGGGGACAAAGACAGGTACCTTTACATGTACACCACTAATCAAACAAAACGGTCGGATATTTCACACACACACAAAAACAGAAAGTTAAAAAAAAACCTATATAATACGTAGATTATGTGCACACAAACATTAAACATTTCAAACACGAACTGCGTTAACTTTCTGACATAACCACTGAGTAAAAACAGTTCTTGTTCCCTGGATTTGGAGTTCAAATTATAGTTCGTTGCGTTCGAGTGAACTCTAATCCGTTGTTATTCGTGTATCTTCACAGCTGTGAGCATGGGGATATGAACTCTAATGTTTTTTTCCTAAATGGCGATTCCATTTTTTGTTCAGTTAGTTTACAGTTAACTTAGGCTTCTTCACACCTAAACTGCTGACGGAAGACTGCGGCAGTCTTCATTGCTACACTTTTCTTCATTGTTACAGTGTTTCAACATATCTCAGTTCCACCCGCATTATTGTGTATTTATTAAGGAGCGTTAATCGGTTTCAAGCAAGTACAAAGATTCACTAGAATCAGAAAACCTTTTACGTTTTTTTTAAACACCCAATCTAGGTTAAGGTGTCAGTGGCTCACCACTCTTCCGTTATCCTGCCACTTTAACGTGGTGAAACTTTTTATTTATTATTACAAAATAATGATCCCATAGTAGAATTCAGAAACTATAAAGCTTCGTACTGGTTTTGCCTCGTTATCCCATGTTAAAGTAAACATTTTAGTGGTTAATATCTGCACCATTTTTTCATATTTTCAAACTTAATTCGGTATATGTGCCTCGTAGACCTTGGTAGCAAGCATACCAAAATTTATTAAAAGCCGTCGTATCATACCAGAAATTTGGACTAGAGCTGAATCAGAATCTGGTTGTTTTTCAGTCAAATCGGCTCCTTTCAGTTTATCACACTATTGGTGATTTATAATGATTAGGTTTTATTTTTTTTACAATTTTTCAGCCATGTTGTTTAGCCAAATAGAAGACACCGCCATTAGCTTATCTACTGTGTTAAACAGCAAAAAATGTAAAAACAAGTGAATGCACCAGTAAGGTTTCACAGTACTACACAATACGGCAACACTGTTTATTCATTGTCTATTCGTGTTCCTTCCCTGTTCTTACTTCAGTTAATCCTGTCTTAAACATCATACCAGTTCATTTCTGTTTTCTGATCAGGGTTTCATTTCAAGCGTTCTTCAACTTTTGACATCATCAGACGACTTTGTAGACTATTTTCCTAAAGACCATTACTTTAGTTGATTGCACGATTTTGATCCGATGTCCACTTGCTGGTTGCTGACCACTCTGATTACTCATCTGTTCTTGCTCACGTAATTTTGGTACACGTTATGAAACTGATTTTTTTTCAACTTCTGCTTGGGGCGTGGCCTAAAAGTTCCTCTATTGATGGGAAAAACGTTTATACTATTCTCAGAATTGTGAATCTAGGAATTTGGGAGTATTTTACTGATTGAGTCTACATCACATAAAGCTACTATCTCGGCAGCCACAGCCAGTGTAAAAAATAATTTAAACCACTATTTTGAACTCTGTAAAGGAAAATACTATAATAAACTTTGGTTAAAAATTGCCGATGTAAATTTTAACACTCTTGCTCGTTAAGCTTCAACTATTATCTAAAAGCTTTTGCTGGTTTTGCTGAAAATGTAAAATGTCAAAGAAAAAATTAGTGATTTTATTGACATGAGCAACGCTCTTACATAAAACTTGCAATATTTTTACTGACTTTAGAAATAAAAAATTTGAAGTACAACGACGTCATGCTGAACCGATATTTCTGTTTAAAAATCATGTGTCCTACTGTAGTTCTAAGTTAATCACCTTTCACATGCTTCTAGCAAACATATTAGTTTGTAATGTGTTATGATTCTGATAGGATCCTAAACTAAGAATCCTCAAGATCCTGTCCTGGATCTTACTGACCTGCAAGATCTTACTATTCCTGCGAGTGTCCTGTACGTCTTGTAAGATCTTACTTGAAAAGATCCTAGCAGGATCCTAAATAGGTAAAGGAAGCCTTAAGATCCTACACAGGATCTTACTAACCCTGCAAAATCTTAGTCAATCTTGTAGGAATCCATAAGAACTTATAAGAAGCTACAGGAACTTGTAAGATCTTATATAAGATTGACACATGGGTCGTTCTGGCAAGCTTCTCACTCCTGTTGCCAGTCATTCTGACCTTGGGATCCATGTTGATAATGCTCTGAAAATGTTATTTCGAAAGTCTTTCATAAATCCCATTTTGTGCTAAAGGATCTCTCCAACCTTACACCCTTCCTGTTTGCTATTTTATATAAAACCCTTCTCCTCCCTGTCTTTGGTTATTGCTCCCAAATTTGTCGTCTCAATAATCTTTACTCACTTAAATCATCTTGAAAACTGTTATTCATTCCTTGCCTTTTTCTGATCGCTTACTTAAACTTAGGCTTACCTCCATTCAAGATCATTTTCATCGTAGCGACATGATACTTACCTACCAACTTATTCACAATCTCCTTGATGTGGACCTTCTTATTTTCCTCATTCCAAATTTCAACTTCACTCGTGGCCACCCTCTCCGTATTTCTAGCACTGTCGCTCGTACTAAACTACGCTTTCTCTTTTTCACGGAAACGGTTGTTCAATCCTTGAACTCCCTCCCTCATTCTGTTGTTTGTGCTCCTTCACTCAATGTTTTCAAGTCACGCTATGACGCACTTGTTGTTTAACTTCTTTGGGGTTTTTGGTGGGTAGCTGCTTCGTGCACCATCAATCTCTATTTCTTTTTTGTTTTCTCTCATACCTTACTCAGGACCAGGTTTTGAACTCGGTGATGGCAAGACAGGTCTTCAACCGCTTGAGAAGTGAAACTACCAGTCTACATCTATGGAAGACACACCATAGTCAACTTTATCATCTTTTGCGAGTTGGATGACTACTGCATCATAGGGTTGAACTACATGGAAGATTCGAAGATTGTGCCAGATGTAGCGAACCAGAAAGCATACTTCGACAAGAAGTATGATGACAGATTTGCAGTTTCGTGCTTCGTGGATGGAACAGAAACATAGAACCTTCTTACGAGAACGAAACAGTTTGGAAAATCGCACCCTCATGAGTCAACGTGATGACAGCAGACCAATTTTTTGCAGTTGGATGGACTCATCTCAAAGAATGTGGACATCTTTCCAGGGAAGTCAGGATTGACAAAACTTCGTAAGCATCATCAAGTTCAGCAACACTCCAAAGCCACATGTAGCGAAGTACAGTACCACCGGCAATGGCCACAGATGAGGAGAGAGATGGCAAAAATGATTAAGAACCCAAGGCCGAAGACAAAGTTAAGGAATCCGTCAGTGAATCAGTCAGTGGATCTCTTCATGAAGAGAAAGAACGTTGGATCATTTCGTCCGATTCTTGACTATAGAATTTTGAATGAGCAAATTCTCACCAACAGCTATCCATCTCCCAGAGAGGAAGAAATGCTTGAATACAGGGACGACCTATGTCTCGATGCTAGATGGTCATTTTGGATTCTACCAGGTTCCAATCGCTCCGGAATCAAGAGACTGTCCAACATTTATTTCCAGTGAAGACGCATTTTGGTGGAAAGTACTACTGTTTGGGTTAAAGAACATCACTACAGAATTCCAGCGAACGTTGACACTGGCCCTAGGGGACCTCACAGGCACAGTTTGTATACTACATGCGGACGACTTTATAATAGCAACTGCTATGTAGGAAGATCATCTCTTAGCCATTCAGAAAGTCTTCGACAAGCTTCAGCATGGGTTCACCTTGAAGGACTACACACTGCGGCTATCACCCACAATCCAAGGTCATGAGACGTCACAGCCCTTCAACAATTTTTAGGACTTGCCAATTATTTCAGGAAGTTTGTGCGTAACTACTGTAATATAGTATGGTCCCTCACCAGACTTCTTAAGTCATCAAAGCGCTTCGCTTGGACTTTGGACTGTCAAGCAGCCTTCGAAGAAGTAAAGTGCAGGATCACTTTGGCAGATTGTCTTCAATTGCCTGACTAATCCAAACCTTTCCGGATTGAGATTGATGCTTCCGAAGAAGGACTGGTGCAATTTTGATGCAACTCAAAGATGGTACACCAAGATTCGTTGAATTTTTTAGTAGGACACTCACCGAGAGAGAGTCGAAGTACACAACTTTTGAAATGGAAGAACTCTCTGCAGTAGCTGCCATCGAGAGGTGGAGACACTTCATCGAAGGAACGAAGTTCACTTTAATAACGGACTATGAAGTGTTAAAGTAGGCACTAAGCAACACAAAGAACACTGGCAGAACAGCGAGATGTGCCCTCAAACTTCAAATGTACGACTATGAGGTGCAACACAGAGCAGGAAAGATGAACGTAGTAGCCTGTGCGTTATTAAGGGCACCGCAACCAGTCTTCACCATCAGGACGCAACCGAGACAGAAGATTGATGGCAAAGATCACCTACGTGAACATCAGAAAGCAGACGAGGACATCCGCAAGATTTATCAGCTTCTAACAGCACTGAGCACCTTCAGGGGGAAGATACTACTGCAACAGCTGGATCATGTCAACCTCTTTTATCAAATACATGATGGTATAGTCTACTTTTGGACTGGGCAACGAAGAATAGAGGAGGCAAGTTCGATCAGCTACAAGTGTATGTTGTAAGTCAGCTGTAATACACCTTTCTCGCCAGCCCACACGATTTACCCTCAGGAGGACAACTTGGAGTAAGTAAGACGCAAGAAAGACTTCGGACAAGAAATTATTCGGGACACAAAGAAGTATGTGAAGTCTTGTCACCACTGACAGATCTCCAAACCCTCACAACAGCAAGAGAAAGGTTTGATGGTTCCGGTCATTCTGAAAGCTCCAATGTCTCATCTAGGAATCGACTTCGTTGGGCCTCTCCCAAGTGCTATATCTCGCTATATTGTAAGCATTTTGGTTTATTTCACAAAATGGGTATAGTTCGTTCCAACTCATTGCATGATGGCCAAAGCATCAGCAACTCATCTCCTGAAAGAAGTAGTAAGGACATGAGGACCACCAAAGATTTTGATTTCCTACAATGGGCCTGCCTTTATTTCGAAGCTGATTGAAGCAATAGCGGACAAGATAGGCATGCAACTGCAACATATATGTGCCTATCACGTGCAATCAAATGCGACTGAAGTGGTAGACAGAACTTAGGAGAATTCTCTTCTTGCCTTCGTCAACAAGAAACACAATGCCGAGGGACTTCCACATTCGAACTTAGAAGTTGCCTTGAAGACCACTCCTCACGCGAGTAAAGAGAAAAGGCCTTACTTTTTGGTCTACAATCAACCATGGAGTGAAGCAAAAGTAGTCTGCCTACCGCAACAGACACAGCATCAATCCCTCGACGACTAGCTAAAAAATCAGCAATGACATATGGAAAACACCAGAGACATTGCACGTGGACATGCACATCTAGTAGAAGTCGCCAGAACAATCAAGATCAAATATGACAGGAGAAGGAGCGAGTGGCACTATGTTCTCAACGAACTTGTGAAAATAGGAGTGCACATACTGTCCAATGCTGAGAAGGGAATTACGAAGAAGCTGGCACTGCTGTTTCTGGCACTATACAGAATAGTTATGCAGAAGGGACCAGTGAATTATGAAGTGCATTGTAGTGTGGAAGTCAGCGTACTATGGAGAATTTTCACTCTATTGAAGTGCAGAACATCAATGATCAGACTGATAGACAAACAGTGAGTATGGTAAACATTGCGCCCTACTACGACCATCTAGAGGACGAAACAGAGAAATGCGGCGGTGAAGATAAAGACGTGCCTAAAGACTTCTCGAGGACTCTTTCACAAATCATCAGAGAAGAATGGACAAACACCACTTCAGAAGCAGCAGCAGCAGTTGACTACACCTCGAACGATCTAGGAAGTGAAAAACAAGCCAACAAGAAGTGCCTGTAGCAAAAGGCACCGGAACTGACAATATCCCTTGTTACTCGCTAGGTCCTCTCGTCAAATGGCATGCTCGAAACCGTGACTACTTCGGGCACCGAGAACAGTGAAAGGAGCATTCGGACCATTTGCAGGAAGATCAGTAGCCCTTCATCCAGACTTCAGGGGACCATATGAGCTGGTGACAGGAAAACGATGTTCGTCAACGTATCTCATCTGGAGGTCACCTGCGCACAAATTCAAGTGTTTGACATGACCACTGCATGAAGACTGGGCACCGATCATGGCTCAAGGTGCCGCAACACAAGCTGGTGAAGAGTACAGCTGTAAATGTGACAGTGGTTCTAACAATAAACTTTCCGTTGTTATGAAGGCAAGTGATCACGATAGTGCTTCAAGCGAAAAATTTTCCGTTGTTCAGGAGAATGGTGCGCAAATCAGTGGTTCTGACAACAAATTTTCAGTCGCTCAGGAAACCGTAGCTATTGATGAATTTTCCATCATAGCAGAGGTGACAGAAATGCAAACCAGCTCGGATTCAGCGAGTTAAGAAGAGGCAGTGACTAGAATGTCAGCGAGGCCACAGAGAAGCAGAAGGCCACCGCTTCGCTACAGACTCTGTTGCATTATTGACATGAGCAAGTCAGCAGTACAGTCGGCATTAGGTTCAACATTGACATTTGCGCAACTTTTAAATTTCTAATGGCCGTTTCAAAACGAATAGGTGACTCTTCGCGCTTAGCGATTGTAACCACAATTTTTAGTTTGAATGCAAATGGTAGTAGTTATTGATTGGGTTGTTGATTTCAGTTAATCACTCACACACTTGATGTCAATGGGACAGCGAGGAACAGAATTTCGTTGTGTTGGAATGTTAGAATCTTGTTAGAAATTGAAATAAGCTAGAAACTTAGAGTGGCACATGCATACGAGACTAACTCATGGGGATTACAATTTGGGACTCGCTTGCGATAGGTAAATGTTGCTAATGTCTGCTCATCATTATCTCGCTTTGTGGTAAAAGATGTACCCTGGAGCACTTTCATTAGAACAGCAGATTGTTGAGAGTAAAAGGGTTAGAATGACATGTTTGGAGACTAAAAGGAATGTGACAGCGTTATGTGAGACATTTGTATTAATTGCCATGATGACTACATTAGTTATAGCATAATCTTAGAGTTGTAAAGTTTTAAACGAGAATGGCAGTTGCTTGATGAAAAATTAGCAACAATTTTAATAATGATTGTAAGTAATGATTGTAAGGAAAGTAAAGAAATTCTCATTACCAAAATTTAAACAAAACAAACAGAACAAACTTAACGAATTGAGTTGTTAAACAAGACGAGTATTCAAGGTAAAAACACAGGTAGAAGTTATGGAGCTTTAGACCGTCTAGTAGTGTTAAGATCTTAAGGACTGGACATGTAGAACTAGTGCGTGCGGCACAAGGAGATCTTGAATTCTTGCGAACCACTCCATATTTGTTTTTTTTAACAAATACACAGAGGTCATTTTCTTGGGAAGGGGTGTATGTTACGATGATTGTCCCTCTAAGCCACTACATTTGTATTGTTACCCCTTTCCCCACGTGGCTCACTGAGCATGCTCCCTTTTTCTTGATAGTGTGCAAGGAGCAATGGCCGACGACCTGGCTTCTTAACCTAAACGTTAAGAATACTGCAATTAATATTTTGCAAACTTAAAGGCGCCTATTCACCTTTCACCTCCTATCTGCAGCACCGTAGAATCTTCGAGCAATATAAAGAAAATAGCGGTAAATAAGAAAAGGAACAACATTTGGCAGCAGTGCTGCGAATTTTTATAACTAAAACGAGATCACGTGACCCACATCAGCCTATTGGATGACGGAGGATCTGGAATGTGGATGCTGTATTTAGAATATTAGCAATGCTATGGAAATGGTGAACCAGCACTTTAAACTGAACCATTTCAAGTATTAATAGACCTAGGCATGGTAACCCATACATTAGTTTTAGTTCTAGTTGTAAAAACTTTAATGACAACGAATTTAGTTGACTAGTAAGTAGAACCCGAAGCTAATCAATTTGGGAGGTTCATTAATTTGGGAAAGTAGTGAAATAAACTAAATTGTGCTTTTTATCTAACAATTGGCCGGTGGTGGAGGAAGACAGAGCGATTGTGGATTCTGGTACTTTTGGCAAAATATCAAAAGGTATTTTGTTAAAATCTTTTAAAAACCCAAAATGGGCAAAGATTTCTGAGTAAGTGTAGAATACACACGGGAACCTGTGGCTTAGTGGTGCAAATGGTGTAGAATGTTCCACACAGTTAGGTGCTACATTTGAATTCTGTCATTATTAGCTGTACGTTGCATTGATTAGAACTAAATGCAAATGGAAGTTTACTTGTTCAATTTGCCATGAAGTAAGTCATATCCGTTGAATGTGCAAGTTAGAAAAGCCGACTTCAATGCCGATTTCAATGCCGACTTCTTGTAAACTAAAATGGCTGAGAAAAAAACAAGTTAGATTACTAAGAGAAAAGCACAGAGAAAAGTAGTAAGAGAAAAGTACTTGTTGTACCTTGAAAATCTGACTCGGACGGTATGTTGCGGGAGCCCGAGTCGGATGAGAGTTTGGTCGCTTACCAGAAATTCATATAGGAATGTGAAATTTCCTTATAAGATCTTATATAAGTCAAACCTACTTCCTATACGAATGCTTATAAGATATCTTATAAAAAGATTTTGGTGGTAGGATATTCATATAAGATATTGTATGTATTAGGCAGTCTTATAAGAAATCGTATAAGGTTTCATATAAGTTTTTGTCCTATAAGAATTCCTATAAAGAATATTATAAGGTTTTGTATATGGTTTCTTCCTTTAAGACTTCTTATAAGGAATCTTAAAAGGTTTCGTATAAAGTTTTGTCTTATAAGAATTCCTACATGGAAAACTATAAGGCTTCGTATAAGGTTCTGTTTTATAAGAATAACTAGGAGAAATCGTATAAGGGTTCGTATAAGATTGTATCTTTTTAGAATCCCAATAAGAATTCGTATAAGGTTTTGTATGAGGTTGCCTTATAAGCGTCGCTATAAGAAACTAGTGTTCCTATGTTTTCCCATAAGAGATTAATACTGAGTTAAATTGTAAATCTTGCCGAGAATGAGTATCTTTTGGTTTTGGTATTACCAAAAATTAATGCACCTCAGAAAAATTTAATGTCCCTACCCATGTTGAAATCTTGTAGGATGCTGCGTGATCTTTTTAGAAATGGAAGGTTCCTACATGATGTAGCAAGATTTTACAAATCTGCCAAGATCTTGTGCAAAATCTTGTTATTTTTTCTTACCTTTCAAAATCTTGTCAAGATCTTATTAAATTTGGTACGATACTATTTACGATCCTAGTCAAGGAAGTTCCTCTTCTAGTATCTTACCCTGGCAGGATCTTATGAAATTGGTAAGATCTTATGTACTAGATCTTATAACCATTTTCACATAAGCTTTGTAAGGTCCTGCCAGTATGATATTTGAACAGGAACATGCGCATCTTATAAGAGACTGTAGACAAGCTAATACGATATTGCATTACAGAGAACTTTAATTCTTTTGTCAAACTTTTAGCCTAAAGTTACTAATATAAATTTATTGCACAATAAATGTTAGCTCATTAAAATGAGCAAACTTTGTTGTTGGTATATCTGTCGTATTACCGACTTAGCTGCGCTTGACGGGAACCTACCAAGCCCTTTATACATAAGCGAGAAAGGACCTACAACAGCAATTAATATATATGTATATTTATTTAAAAATTATTAAAAAATTTAGGATTATTAAGGGAAGTAACAGTTTATATTGTCATTACTCAAAGACTATCTTCATCGAATTTTATCAGCTTGGTGACTGAAAAGGGAACCTCGGACAAATTACAGCTAGCATTTACCACCTGGGTAGTGTGAGAGACTACCAACCTTCTTCAAGGGCTACGGGATCTATTTTAAACATTATCTCGGCCCCAGAGATCTACGCGCGAGTCCCCTGTTCAAATCCCCAATTTATCCCTCCCCTTAATAGACTTCATTCTCTTTCGAAAATATTGGTCAAAAATTGAGCTCTTGTTGCACTTAACAAGAGCACTTTGCGTCAGATAACACAAGGCCAAGGAAATGTATTACAAAAACTAAAAAAAAATAATGACTTTTTTTTATCTGCAGGTTACTGTATTTTTAAAAATTATTATTCAAATATGTCAGTTGTAAATAAAACGTACAAAGCACTTTTTTTTGGTCCATATCTGGTGGATAATTTTGAATAAAAAATATGTAAAATATGCGCACACGGATGGCTCCTCAATACTGATTTGTATTCAGTTTGCTCACTTGGTCAATAATTAGTTACAGAAGCAGACTGGCAAGGCGGGGAAGCTGCGATTGCCGAAAGGCCTCTAGCCCTAGTGGCTTGTCGGCTTCATGGCCTAGGTTGGGTAGTTAAAGTGCCAAATTTACAGCTGTTTGCAAAGTAGAGTTAGTGTTTAAGAATGATGGTTAAAATTGGGTTCATAGCGTCACGTCAGGAACTTCATTGTCTTAAAATGTTTCGGCTTCCCCGGACCAGACTGGGAAAGTTTATAGCACTCCCCCAAAACCCATTGACTAGCCGTTATCAACCGCAACTCTCAATAGTTAATTTGTTAATGAAAGAAACAAAATAAACATCAGAAGTGGAAGGGGGGGTAGATACCCTTAACGTGTTATCAAGCTAAATAAATTCCTCTCTGGAAGCAGGATGCGGCAGTGATAGACTGTAAAATGCTTCAGTTTCTGCCTGCTGGCGAAACTAACAGCACACCTCAGACTCCTAGCTGGCTTTTCTTCGGGACCCTCGATACACCCCCCCCCCAACCGAGTCATTCTTCGAGGGCACTGACTTTGCCCCAAAGTTGGAGTTTACAGTTAAAATGGGGGGGGGGGGGTAACATCGCTCCCCAAACTCCCTGTCTGGCTTTGTTCACGGCCCCCTCGAAACACTTTTTCCCCAGTCATTCAAGGAACAAAACTGCTGTTGACATTCTGCCCCAAAGTTGGGTCTGCATACGATACAATTAAAATTCAACCATATTTTCAAAAAGCAAATTACCCTCCCCCCACCCTACCACCGGAAAAAAAGTAACCACAAAAAATTACTAAAATAAAAAGACCCCACTTTTTCCTCCCACCATCACCTCTGTCAGAATTAGCTGTCGGAAATGCAAGCAGGCATGGGACAAACACCACACAATTACCGATAAAAGAAAAAAACACTATAAAAAAGTCTTCAAAATTTCAGACCCAGCTATGATTTCTCTGTCTGCATGCCCCTCCATACAAAATTCCGGCGTACTTCTGCCCATTGAATACAACAAAATTCATATTCTCCCCTTCCACCAACCTTAATGCTGATGCTACTGAACGTAAACAGATTGCTGAGCAGCATCAGACAGCAGATTTTAAGTTGTAATTTATTTTACTGTTTAATAACTCAATAAATCACGCTTTTTATTTGTTAATTATTCATTCTTGCGTTTTTTTTGTTAAAAATTCGTAACCTAGTGTTCTATCAGCTGTTGTTTCAACGAATCTGATTGCTTGAAATGACGGTCATGTGACCCGTGTAGCTGTCCAATCCCAGCTCTCTTTGCTTCTCCCTGCTTCTTCCAAGATGACGGCAACCGCCAATTGTGATTTGTGCTCTGTGCGTTTCTGAAGTTTCCAAGTTTTCTATTGCAATATAAATGTGATCCGAATATGGAAAGATGTTTAAACGTCTGGTGATCAACAACGAACACTTCGATGAGTGTACAAACGTTGTTTGTGGTATGAAACTGTAGGAGTAGAAAGGGAATTGGCACGCATCATCGATGCAGCGGTAACGTCTTTGACCTTGAAAATGGAAGCGTGGAGAAGCAGACAAATCATGGCCGTGGCTGGGTGTTTGCATGCGTAAGTTGGGATGAACGAAATTGTGGATCTATGCACGTACAAACACACACTCTGATCATAATGCTCTGATCTATGTGACCAACGATGATTCCTGTTTGTTTCATTTAACAACGTAATTCCTTAGAATTACTGTGAGCTTATGCTAACTGCCTACATCTTTCTAAATAGGACAAACTTGACTCAACTTCAAAAATTCTCTGTAGGCAAGTATCAACGTTTTAGTGACAAAACTGTGTGCATCTTATAACAAGATTCCAATATTTCCATTTTAGTTGGTGATATTCCTGTCTAATATAATTCATAAAATGTAACCTAACGGTTTTGAGATGTAGAAATGAAAGATAATTCTGAGTTCAGGCTGTTGTCAGTTTTTTTTTAAAACCGTTTAGCATAACAGTTCTTTAAAATTTTGGTTCCATGTTTTCAAGGTTCGTAATAATACCTATTTCGCATAGTTTTAGGTCTTGGAAAAAAAATCTTGCTGGTTAGATGTGTGTGGGTCAACCCTTTTTATTTTTCATGGTTGCTGGAAAGTTGTTTTTTCCCATAATTCCACCAAAAATTGAATGATTTGTCATTCAATACACCATTTAATCGTCTTTTCGATCACCTTCGAATGATGCTAATTTAAAGTTGAGTGCTTAAATGGTTCAATTAAAACGTTATTCAATGAAAACCACAACTCTGCCCCAAAAAGAATGACATACACAAAATCACAACAACTGGGCCATGTACAGCAATCCCTTGCAACTTTTTACGTTAAGATTTTAACGTTTTTTGTCCATTAAAACAGGAAGTAACTTTAGAAAAAATAAATAATAAAAAAAAAGTGTGGTGACCTTGTCCCCTTTGGAAGAGGTAAATGTCTGACCAGCAAAACTTTTTTTCTGTGCCCTATGAACATAGCTTTGAAAGCTAGTAATGTGTGAAACATTAGTGCATTGAATAATTTTAAGTGGATTGTTTCTTTTAATATAAATCATTTTGATGTAGCTTAATCATGATTCTTGGCCAAAATCTGCACTTAGGCACACATAGCCTCCTAGCATAATTGAGTTTCGCTGATTTCAGGCCTTGCATGTTTTCTTCCTGTTTTGTTTTGTGTAGGTATATTTTAGTAATTTTCCAATATGGAAAAAGACCCAAGTGTTAAAATTTGTTTTAAATTTTTCAAAAAAAAACATTAAAAAAAATGCTTCAACAAATTTTAAAAAGTTTGAAAAATGGAACCAAGCTACCATTTTTAGTTTGTCTGATTGTGTTAAATGTCACTATTTGCATAGGTTTTTCAAAATGTAGGCAAGATCGACGCTCAAGCCTAATATAAAACAATCAGGGGATAGCATATGATTTATTTATTTTTGACTTGAGAGTCTGTCCTGCCTACAGTTGAAACTGCACTGTAAAAAAAATAAAGATAGGGCCATTTTTTTTTCACCAATTTTTTTTCACTAGAAATAAAAAAAAGACGCAGCAAAATAGCAGTTACCGATCAAAATTGGTCTTTGGGTGAGGCATGAATAAAATGTCATATCTTTGTGACACATAGTAAGCAGATTTACGAGGTAGTGTTGTACTTTATTTTAGCCTACTCAAAATAAAAAATAGTTTTCTAAAATATAAAGCAAATAGGTCCGAAAAATAAAAATATAATTCTGCCCACACACATTTCTTAAGAAAAGGCCTGAGAACCAACTTTCTTATTTTTAGTGGCCTAACAAAGCTCAGGACTAAATTTTGACGGGGGGGGGGATATCAATACTGCCTGCGTACCATATTTCACTATCACATCAGGTTAGGAGGAAAACGTGGTTTAATGCAGGATGAATATTCAGCGGTGTGGACCGTGCGGTAGTTAACTGTCGACAATTTTAAACTTGTATCAATAGCGGTATGCTACAGAAGCTTTATAAAAGTTTTATAAAAAAAATTATATTGGACCACATCAACACTAAGTGTCTATTCTGAAAGCTGACAGGCTCATTTTACTCTGGCTAAAGAAATCGTGAAAAGAGGACTAACGCTATGCCAGAAAAGAAACAACCAAAAACAATAATTGGTTTAGCGAATTTTCGGTAGTGTAGCTTACAGAGAACATCCACTACCTTCATCAGGCAAAAAGTGTACGAGCACGCACAAAAATAACGACTACGTGCTAGAGTTTATGTTTGAATTTAGCCGCTGTTGGTCGTTTGGATGGTGCTTCCATCTCGTGCTGCAAACTCGTGCTGTTCATTTGTTGTTGAAGTAGGAGTCAGCAGTTTGTGCCATTTCTTGGAGAGGCTTGCTATCAGTTCAGGTGTAGTGATTTTCTGGATATTTTTATGTGCTGGTTCCTGAAAATTCATGAGTGGTCTTCTTTTAACCTGGAATAGTTGAACGGTCATGCATTCTAGGGCCATGCATCAAGTCAAGTTCCAACACGACATTGCCTGGAACAATACACACGTCCTCCTCACATCTGATCTAACACCTCCAGTGACGCACACCTCCAAGCCCTAGAATGCCCGGACCACTGCACTGTGACTGAGGTTGGTGCTAATGACCAAGTTGTCGACGCGCCATTAAGCCTCAATCCCCCCCCCCTAGAATGCATGGCCATTCAACTATTCCAGTTTAAAAGAAGACCACTCATGAGTTTACAGGAACCAGCACATAAAAATATCCAGAAAATCACTACACCTGAACTGACAGCAAGCCTCTCCAAGAAATGGCACAAACTGATGACTCCTACTTCAACAACAAATGAGCAGCACGAGTTTGCAGCACGAGTTTGCAGCACGAGATGGCAGCACCATCCAAACGGATAACGGCAGCAAAATTCAAACATAAACTCTAGCATGTAGTCGTTATTTTTGTGCGTGCTCGTACACTTTTTCCCTGATGAAGGTAGTGGATGTTCTCTGTAAGCATATATTATATACTGCCAAAAATTCGCTAAACCAATAATTGTTTTTGGTTGTTTCTTTTCTGGCATATCGTTAGTCCTCTTTTCACAAGTGTCTAAGAAAAGAGGTCGAGAATGTATTTTAGTGATCAACTTGAACAATTTTGATCCTTGATAATTTAAGGTACCAACACGTCAACCTTCACAAATAAAAATAAGGTGTCAGTCACCATGTGGCTAGGAAATATGGAAATTAGCTTGCCACTGCCAAAAATCTATTCATCGAAAAAGTTACAGCAATTTGTTTGCTATTTCAGGCTTCCTCATTTATTGCGTTGTTCTCATTATCCAGTTTGGAGTTGATACTGGTGTTAGTACTAAAATATTAATTGATTACCTAAAGATATCAGTACGAATACCTTCTGCAAATTTTCGACTGTCAATACTCTGGAGATGCTGAGGCTGAGACGACAGTCTTCTTCAGGTAAACACAGCAAATCACGTCACTATGTGTGTCATCATGGCTGAGCGGTGAGAGAGCTCAGCCTGGTTGCTGGAGGTTTGTTAATCTGGTCAAACTCCTGGAAATGGGACCTTAGCATAGTTCCCACCAGGACTGCCGGTCAGGGTAGCATAAGAGGCTACCATGCTCCTTCAGCTGCTATGAGAACTATTCAGGCAAATTCTAGACAATATTTCAGCCCCTACGATGATCGGAGGTTTCCCGGATCGAATCCCTGGGTTGGCACCTCCCTTTACCAGATATTTCTTCTTCACTAAAAAGTCTGGTTGGCCTAATGTTCAAAATTAAGCCAGTTCAGCAACACGAGCATTAAATTACTTAAGGCTCAAAAGGAAATTTAAAATAATAAAAAAAATATATAAAAAAATGTTCGTCGTTACAATCAAACAGAACATGACATAGTGACTTTATTGTTCTGTGTTTGCCTGCAGAAGACTGTCGTCTGAAACCCCAACATCTCCAGAGTATTGATATAGTCCAAAATTTGCAGAAGATCTTGGTACTGATATCTTTATTTATTTGAAATTGTGCGTATACTATGTTATGAAGATGATTCCCATATTTCAAAGTAAGCACTACTACATTTTCAGCCTCTGATAATTTGAGGCTTGGGATTCACAGTCACCATTTTGGCGAGTATACCCTAACTGAAGTTGCCATCTTTCGAATAGTCCTATTCCTCTATTTGGTGTCTGGTAACCAACACTGGTGAAGCGTGCCACAGGTGCTTCTGAACAAAATGTGTTAATTTTCAATATTTTGTCTTAGAGATAAGCCCGATCTTCATCAATGTTGCTCACTACTTGCCAAATGGCGACCGAACTTTGGCAAGGAGTAAGTTAGTTTTGGTCCCTACTTGCCAAAATGGCGACTGCAGTAACATTATTTTTTACTGTACACCTAACTAAAATTTAAATGACATTTTAGTACCATAAGGAATGAAACATTCAGTGCTGTTTTTCTTGTTCCTTTAAATAAGTTGCCGCAAGTGTTAAAATCTGTTGAAAATATAATTTAAAACATGCTTGATGTAGTTATTGTAGTGATATAAATAAACAAAATGCCTACAGCGCCTATATATACTATTGCTAATTCTATTTATTTATATCACTACAAGTATCTAAAATTTGCAGACAATTTTAACAAGCTAAATTATTATTACCTATTTAATTGTAATAGCTTTGCTTATTAGATCTAATAAGAATAGCTTATAAGACTAGGATAGGAGTCTCATAAGAATAAACTATAACATCCTATAAGAACATCTTATAAGATGCCGTAGGAATATCTGATCAGTTCCCGTAAGATTAACCTATAAGACCCGATGAGGACATCCTACAAGATCCAATAAGGACATCCTATAAGATCCTATACAACCATCTTATAAGATCCCATAGAGCATCATATACGAATTTATAAGACTAACTTATAGGATCTTATAAGAATAACGTATAAGATCTCATAAGACTAGCTTATATGATCTGATAACAATGCACTTTACAATTTAATAAGAAGTTTGTATAAGATGTATAGGAATTCTTATAGGCATATGTCCCACTTTCCTATACGATTCTTATTAGATTTTCTTTTAAGACATCTTATAAGAATTTCTGGTAAGGGGTGTTCAATTTTAACAAATTGACTACTTCTAATGTGCTAGCTAACAAATCGATAGCACATTGTGAGTTGAATATTGATAAATTGCCAATGGAGGTTGACAGAGGGTGCAACATAACTTTAATAACTATTTCTAGGAAGGATGCCTATTTGTCTAAGGAACTGGTCATCATTTATAGCCGGGGGAATGGGCAGAGGAAATCAAAAAGTGACCACCAAATTTTCAATGACCCCCCTTTTGAGGCACAGAGAAAAATCTTAAACCCCCCACTCAAAGGCCAAATATGTGACCTCCCAAAAAAATGTGCTTTTCCTATACCCATTGCGACCATCTGCAGATGATTCGTGTAGCCAAGATTGGTGCCAGACTAAATAAGTAGCTCTCCACACCGACAGTTACCATTAGTTGAAACGTGTCTCATTCCAACTACCATTAGCTAACTAATGGTATCTGTCTTGTGTCTCATGTCTAATAGTGTCTAAATGTTCCTTACACTCGTCTCATGTCGAAATTCATACAATAAGTACGACGAACAGTTGAACACACTGTTTGCTTGTATGCCTACATCCAAAAATCCAGTAATATATGCTTACAGTCAGTACCTGAAAGACCGAAGAAGCTAAGAAACCAGGTCCCAAGGCTTTTCTACACAATACTTTGTAAAGATTACACTTGCAAAAATTGTATTAATAGTAGCTACAAAACCTTGTAACACTCACATCATGGTGGGGCTGGGGGCTTGCACCCAGAAGCTGAGGCGTTTTTATAAATCTTGACTGTTGAAAGTGCCAGTTTTGAGGTCCAAAAATGACTTTTTCTTCCAGTTGGTCAGTATTTTTTTTACCTCCCTCTTCTCTTTACGGGACCTAAACAAATTATGACTTCCCCTCGAGAGGGTCCAAAAACTTCATGACCACCCCAATTTCCTCCCGCCCCCCCCCCCCCCGGTGATAAATAATGACCGGTTCCTACTGTAAAATTAAAACCTATTTCAGTGACTTTAAACACTAGTGTAGCTGTGGTGGTTACGAGGACTCTAGGTGTGATAAAGTTAACTGTAAAACTTAACGGTCAAATGATATTTTGAGTGATGTACTTAAGACATCAGCAAGCCATTCTACGGAAAGGTTGGATACTAAAGTTTGGCATTACCCTTTTACCCTTATTCAGTTCTCTCATTTCGAAAATAATGATTTCTCTTCATCAAAGAGCAATGATCATGAATTGGTAAAAGAAAAAAAAATTCGGTAAATACAAATAAATAACAAATGTGTATGTATAATACGCGCAACGGTTGAATCCTCTGAAAAATTGTCATCGACTTTTTTTGCCAGCAGCAGTGGAGTTCCCTGCATGTAACCAGCATTGTAGATTGCTCTGTGGGAAAGCCGACCGGCCAGCTGCTGAAATCCGTTCATTGGTAGGCATGTGCTAAGTCAGCAGAAGAAGAAAAACCTTTTTTTTTTATCCCGCGCGAATTACGCTTAAAAAAAGGTTTTTCATGTTAATAAAAAAGGGAAATAAACGTTGCTACTGGAGTCTACTGTAGGCATAAGTGGTTAAGAAAGGTACTTGTTTCTATTCTTTACTTGAAAAAAACAATTATTTCGCGAATGATAATCCTTACGAGATTCTTAGTGTATGTAACACTAGGGTTGCGTTGTTTTTTACCCGTATTTGCAAACTTATTACACTGCAACCATAGGTGTCGTGCCATTTGGGAACGGGGAGGGGACAACAGTGCACCCCCCTCCACCCCCTCCCCTATGGCGGGCCACCTGGTACCAGCCCTTCCTTTTAAAGATGTGTCAATTTGGGTCGTCCAGTTGTCTGAAACTCATTAAAGCGTGCGCCCAGTGCTCCCCAAGTCCCCTAGTTGGTAAAGACTTTGCCCTGCACCCCCCCCCCCCAATTATGTGGGTGTATGACGGTCTTGATAGCAACTCGTGTTTCTCCATGAAAATTCACAGGCAAACAAATGAACAACCACTTGATTTGTTCATTCTTGTCGTTAGTTTTGGGACTCAGACAAAACTACACCTACAATTTCAAGGAACATTTTATATAATTCTTGTTCTCTGAAATTGCAGGTCAAATTGTAATTCACGGTTTTTATTCTGAAAAACTTATGCGCCTCCAGAGTTGTAAATTTTTATCAAGATACGAGCTTGAGAAGGTGTGTTTTTTTTAGGCGAAGCTGTTTTCGTAGTTATTTTTATTTCCCCTCATGCCGTACAAAATATATTATTGGGACTCTATGCCCAAAACGTGTGGTTAGGTGGGATTGATTGTGGGGGGGGGGGGATTTTGTATATATTACGTTTAAAAAAAAAGAAGTGGGAAACTAACGTTTATTCAGTACTACGAGATAAAACAGGATGTTGGCTCTTATCACTATTTGGTGGGTCTGAAAAAGAACCATAGTTCCTTTGTAAAAAAACTTTGTTTGGATCAACAGTCAAGCTCAGGGAGTTTCTTCCAAAGCAAAATGTGTTGTTCTTGCATTCTATTTACGGTAGAATAACTTACTCCAGGGCATTCTGCAGTAGCCTTTAATGAATCCTTCTTACTTTTCAAGGTACTGTTGGGGAAAACATCTTGCTGATATCGACGCGCAACGATTAGAATTACTTCCCTGGCTTGACTGTTGATAGCTTTTCCTTGACTAAGTTTAGAACTTGGGTGAGTGGTCGCCACTTTTTTCAGCTCAGTCAGTGCGCCTTGCTGCTTGCTCACTCGATAATTTGCGTTGTATCATGGGAGAACTCAAGAAAGGACGCGACCATTATAAAAACGTTAAGTAATTTATATGCTACATAAACATCTAGGATAATTTTAGTAATACGTGAATTGAAGACTCTCAGTTACATAATATGATCCTTTCTATGAAAACACAATCTGCAAATCTCTGCAAGCCGAAACGTCTAAAAAAACGAACCCAAAACACATGGGAAATGATATCACGTAAACAACAAGAAAAGACTCGCAAATAAATTAATAAAAGTGTAACAACTTAAATAAAAAATTCAGAAATTCTTACATATGCCCATAGGAGTTTGTAACTGATTTATTAATAAACTCATAGGATAGTTCTCGCGAAATACTCCAATTAAAAACCTCTCTTGCTGCAGAGAGACACTGGAGTATTTTCTCCCTTAAACGCGTTTGTCCTCGTCTGTTGGCAAAATTAGCCAACACAAAGCACTCAATCGTTTAATGGGAGCAAAAACTTTCGTGTTCCAAAAAATTATTGACAACTACCTTACACTCAGGATATTATCTATGATAATTTCATGCGTTGGTAATATTAAAACCAGACAACAGTAATCTAAAAAAAATACAGCCTATAGTTACTTATCATGTGAGTGGAGGTTTTGGCTGTTGATTTGTGAGAGATGAAATGTAGCTCTCGTTTAACTTTTAGTATTCTGTACAGCTGTACCAGGTGAGCAGACTATTGCAACGACTTTGTCTCTCCGTCCGTCTGTCCGTCGCTTTTTTCAAATTCGCAACGGTACCATATAGAGACGACCGCGGTTTACATCGTTAGATTCAGTGTGAGACGTTAGTTAAATAACATGGTAAATTAAAACATCGTTATTTCCTTATAGCTAATAGACTTCTTTGACGTAACTAAATTAAATAATAACGTTTGATCGTCGAATTGAAATCCTAAGATAACACGCAATAAAAACAAATGGGTTTTAGATTCATTTAAAATAGTCTCGTTGCATTGTTGCATGAATGAATAGGCTTACCGTCGAACCAAATTCTCCATTAAGCCTATATTGCTACTTACGAAATTAAAACTGCATTTAAAAAAAATACGTCTAAAAATTGCAAATTAGGCCTAAAATCATGTTACCACGGCAACGTCAACTTGCTACGAATCGCTGTTGGCCTCATCAACAGCATCTCTCTCGTCACTTCCCTACTACCACTGATCTATATAGGCTACGTTGCGCATTACGTTGTAACACTGTAATCGTGTGGCCAAAGGCGCACTGTGTTGCAAAAATGAATATGCTCACTTTACAATCCAAATCTCCGTTAGCTGCACTTACGAAATTAAAACAGCTGGTTAAAATTAGGCCTAAAATGCAAATAGGCCTAAAAGCTAACATATTTTTAACCGGCAGTTGTCATGGTTATTCGTTTTAGATTAGTATAGTAGAGATAGCCGTTGGTGCGTGATAGAGGTGTGCGCCTCAAGATTGCAAGTGGAGGAACTGTACAGAAGACCTGTGAGACTAGGCAGGCGCTGCAGCAGCTTGTTTATACTTCTGTAGCCAGGCATTAGCTATGCAACAATGCCTCAATTGATTTTGGGGCTAGAAGATGAGTTTCTCACCCCTTGAAGTCAGAACTAATTCGATCATGTGAAAAGGATCATTTTTTTTCTCATCATTTCCTATCGAAGGATGATGTAACCACCATTCTTCATATTGTTTGAAAACTATCAGCCTCATACGTTCGTAGTCAAAAGTGGAAAAAATAAAAAGCCCACAAAAAGACGAACTAGTTTCGCACTCTGGCTGGTTCTTAATTCACCCCGTTTGGGTGCAATTTCCTTGTGCATTTATTAGGGCTAACCTTCGGATTGATTGGCCTTAGTGCTGTTTCTCACTTACCAACTTACGGTATTCTACGCTATGTTTGCTGCATATGCTCCATGTTTCTTTAAGGTAATTTGTATTTGTACAAATCAAATATTTGTATTTAGATAAAATGAGGTGAAGACAAATTGAAGGGTAAGAGCTAAAAACGTTGTGTCTGTTAGCTAAACGTTTGAAACTATTTTTTTATTTAATACATTGAAACATGGATTTTGGAAATGAGTAATGATTATAGGAAAATTGATTGTGGTGAAAACAGTGGCATAAAGGGGGGGGGATTGAGGCTTAATGGCGCGTCGACAACTTGGTCATTAGCGCCAACCTCAGTCACAGTGCAGTGGTCCGGGTTGCCACTGCACCACACATTACAGAGATGTAATAAAGGAAGTGTTTAAAAAATATGTTGTCATTTAAACACTATTGGTAGTTTGGGACAATTTTACTGGAGGATATAGGAAGATATCTCACCTCTCAAGTGCTGAATCAGTCGACAAAACTGTTAACAAAATTAAATAATAATTTGCTTCTACTATTAAGAATACTAACTGGTCATTCCACCATACCTAAAAGATAGTGAAAAATTACGTCTGCCAATACTAATTTTCAGTAGATTCATGTTGGGCATGCGACACTACTTAAAAATTACGCTCTGCCAAGACGAGCTGCTGCCTGTACAACACTTAAATTATGTTAATTTCGTGATGATTACTTTACAAGTAACGTAAGTTTGCTTAGAGAGACCCTGCATCAATGTTGAATAAATACAATGGGAGATTTATAAATGAAAATACAAATGTTGCAGGTATTTGCAAAGAATAAACTAATTTAATAAGTTGCAATTTTGCTTTAGTGGTGCACACCCCTTCGATTTTTAGCCTACCCGACGTCCCTGAGTTTGGGCCTTCTTTTGATTTAAATCACGTAATTCCAATATCCTCAGCTTCTAACAAGCATACCGTTGGTGAGCTGCTATATAATGTCATTAATTTATGAGAACTCGCCATGTGTAGAAAATAGCTATGTATTAGATACCAATCATCTGTAAAAAAGATTATGCTTGAGGGCAATTCATGTTCATTTGTAGCAAAACTGAGCACAACTTAGTATTGCATGGGTAGTTTTACATATTTTATCAAGATACAAACATAATCTAATTTTCACGTATTTCTGACATCATTTAGTGGTGTAGATGTGTAAAACACAGTGGGTTTCACTTAAGTTAGGAATTCTATCCATGCTTTTGCCTTTTCAGTTTTATTAATTGCTCTTATTTGTCATGTAGTGCTAAGTTTTATTAACTTTAGTTTCAGATCATCCAGCTTGTCAAGATGCTTGCGAGGAATTTTGTACATATGATTCAAGTTTCTGCATTAACAAACCACATCCTACCATCAACAACTGTTCGTCTTGTTATTTTTATGAATGTAAGTTTCATGTAATATGTAGAATATTCGAGTTAGCAATAATTCATAAGGTCTCTAAATGATAGAATAGGAAATCAATCGTATTTTTTTTTTGTCTACAGACTTGTAAATATTTTGTAATAATTATGATAACTACAGACTGTTGCACTTTTACGTGTTAAGTAATATCATATTTCAAGGTTATTCTGAATACGGCTAACGTATCATTGCATTTAGCTCTTGTGAATGTTGAAGGTCAGCCTTGCATGCTTTAATTCGTAATGGAGCTATTCCTTTTCAAGACACGTGCTAGTGTGTTGCTTGTCAAGATTAACAATAACATCCAGATAAAATATATATGAGCATGGCGACCACTAGACATGTGTCTTTACAGCTAAGGTAGTTTAGCTGTTTTCAGCCATCTGAGGATAAATAACAATGCTTCAGAAAAGGATGAAACTTGTTTGATCGGGAGACGTTGGTCGCCTGACAACATAAAATTCGCTATTAATGAAACAGCTTACCATTTTCTTGTTGAAAAAAACGACGTTAATAACGTTGATATTTATCTAATTACTTACCGGCTACTAGTAACGCCATTTTTTTGTATCATGAAAATAAATTCTTCCATGCGGTGAATAAACCTTTTTCTTAAACTCACTTTACAGTTATTGCTCTAGAGAGCAATACCTGTAATGCCTGTAGGTAACACCTGCAATACCTGTAATAACTGTGCCCTTTTCATTATAATAACTAGGGCTGTCGTTATTGTCGCTGTTGACATAATGGAGCGGGCTCCACTTTATTTGCTGTTTGTTTGTTTGGCTAAAAAGAGTAGGCCTTTGAAAGTAGTGACATCATTCGACCAGGCAAAGGCGGCCAAGGTAGCTAGCTACTTAGCTGGAGAGTATCATGAAAACGTTGTCGATGCATCTTTCTCTCTGTGAATGTGGATACGCATCCTTTAACTTTTAGTTTTTCTTTATCCCTTAAATTGTGCCTTTCCACAATTTTAATTTCGGGCACCAACGCCCGATTTTACTTCAACATGATACAAATACTAAGGCTGGCCAATTACCTTTTTTCTACCCGAGCTGATCATTAAACAAAACTGACCGATACCAAATCCCGACCCGATTACCAATACCAAATCCCCCAATAACATTTAAAAATTTGCTTTGTAATTTCCAAACTATAGGAGACAGCTACTTTGGGTTTGAACCATTGGAAAAGTGGTGAACAAACGATGAAAATGGTGTATTCCAACTTCAAAACCGGTCGACAAAATGTGAAAATATCTTCAGTTTGGTTTATTACCGAACTCAATTTTTACCGATATTACAAATGTTGGTAAGGAATTACGTGATGCATTCGGAATCGGTAATCAGGATCGGCCCAGCCTTATAAAATATGCTTTCAGTTGTTTCCAGTTAACATACTCATGTCTGCTAGTGAGGCCAGAAGAGAATTCAACAACCACAACAAAAATCAATCTAGCAACAATCAATCTTTTAACAATCGGATGCCTTTGCGATTAGAAACGCCTTCGCCGTCTCGTTTTTGTTTGGCTTTGGCTCTTGCTATTGGTCCATTTTGTCACCCTGATGGTTCGCCAACCCCATGTCCAGTTCCGGATATTTTTTTTTGATAAACCCTGTCCAGCCTCCCACACTACATTCAAAGTGTGATTTGGATAGTCCTTGTGGTTTTCGCGTGATGCACGGTCTAAGATTACATTGGAGTGTCTTCATAGCGGAGCTACGCTCCAATAAGAAACTTTGTCAAACAACACAGGTCAAGTAATGGCCACTTACAGCTTTCCAGAAAAGAAAAATATATAATCCACAATTTAACATAGGCAAAACAAAATACAATTCAGGTCACAAAGGTAGACCTAAAGAGGAAGGGAGGCAAAACCCCAAGGTCAAGTAGCCAGCCGCCTTAAAATACCAAGTGATCCTGCAGAGACAGTTTCATTTTTTTAGGGAATTCCATGTGGGGACCACCCTTACCGCAAAGAAAAAGCGTAGATATAGTCGAGATCTAAAACAGTGACCGTGCGTCTTGTGTTTGGGGTAGAAATCGAAGAATGGAAGATCCACACCGAGTAGGCCACGGACAGCCTTAAAAACCTGGATAAGGTCAGCCTTTAACTGGCATAGTTCCAAAGAATCATCTTTTAAAATTTTTAATCGTCGGAGTATTTCACATTTCGTAAACCAGACAATTTCTTAGTAAAGCGCTTTTCTACTGACTCGATGAGATCACTATCTTTGATAAGTGTTGGGTACCACATCGGACTCCCATCCTCCGATTACGGTTTCACATACACATTAAAAGCCCAAAACATTGTTGGGACGTCTTCTGAAGTAAAACACTGCCAGACGACAACTGACCGGCGATATGCCGAAGAGACAATGTGGGCACAATGGGTAAACGATTTCAGGTCATTTTTGAACCAAACATTGAGATCTTTTACAAGATTAACATTATTTTGTTAATAGTTCGTTATTGACAGCGTATGTAAAACGCGGATTTTTGCTTCTAATATGGATATTCAACTTCGACATTTAGTGCCAAATGATCATGTTCATCAACCACCGCCGAGTGAAGTTTTAAGTCGTCAGCAAACTTTTCCTGGTCTGCATTGTGTGAATTGCAAGATAGATCATTTAAGAACAAAATGAATAATAGTGGGCCAAGAACTGACCCTGAGGGATGCCACTGAATGATATGTCCGGGGAAGAACAACATTTTTGACAAACGAACGGATCCAATTTAAAAGTTTTTAACAAATCCGCAATAAGACGGCTTATAAAAAGGTTTCTCATGTACCTCAGACTCGAAGGCCTTTTGAAAGTCAAACAGAACTACATCAGATGAGATTCCCATGTAAAGGCCACCGTTCCATTTGCCAGTGGGAGTAACAATACGGATTCACAGAAGAAAGACCGGCAGAAAACTCTACTGGTTGTGATGTCCTAGGCGGGGACACACATATGCCCACGGACTACCAGAGTGTAGGCTACAGCTGATAAGACAGCAAACTTCCTGTTTACTTCTCTTTAAATACAATTGTAACAGGAAGTCATGTGATGCAACTTAATACTATATACAATTATGGAATAGCCTATTTGTAGTTAAAGGGGTATCTTGGTAGGGTTAAACATATTGACATGAAATTGATGGCTGCCATTGTGGCGCACACAAGTGACGACTCCACAATGCAGCGAGCGAAATAAAAACAGAAAACAAATAATCTAAGCCTAGCTAAAAATAAAATTATGATTACGAAGGCAAGATGTATTTTTTTAGTGCACTACCTATTTTTAAAGAAAGATACGTAATTTTTCGCTTTTGAGAAAAAACTAAACACTATTTTTGAAAGCTGTTATTACAAAACAAAGAACTGAAGATGTACATGGTTAAGCAAAAAATTAAACATTACTAAACTGGCTGAAAACTTGCCAGTTTTAAATTTCTGTTTTGATTTTTGGAGCAACTTACAATTAATTCAATTAAAAATTTTAGTGGTGTTGTTTTAATTTTCGTAGCCTTTTTTTGGTTAATTTTCTTTTTGCAGCAACCATTTCTGCAGCTGAAACGCTACAGCGTTGCTGTGAAGGAACATCTGGCATCCAAGGATTTCGTGCCAAAGTTACTTTTGGTTAGGCTTCACCGGAGTGGAAATTGTGGCTCCAACAATTTTTTGTTCCGCTGAGTGAAGAATTTATGTACCATACATGAAAAAACAAAAAGATACAAAAAAGGTTAAAATCGTGAAATCAATTTTTCACACGAACAACAATATATACTTACATTTTACCTAATTTTAAAGGTGGACATTTTTAAAATAAACAGAACCGATTCTATGCACGAATAACTAGGGGACAAAACGTTTTAGTATTACTCGCTACAGTTTAAAACGAACTATCATGTAATTCATACGCAACAGATTACAAAAAAAAAAATGTTTTTGTTAGCATGACTGGCTTCGGTGGTGATTGCATAGCGGATGATGACATAATAATCAATGGAGATTGTGACCTTCCTGACTTCGAATTTCCTTCAAGAGGGGCGCTGGTAGTAGCCAAATGTGATTCGTTATTTACGTTAGCAGACTCATCCACTTCGTGTGTGTGCGGTGATTTTGCTGGAGATTTCCTGCCACCTGGTGACTTGCGTAGCAAATTCTCAGGTGATTTTTCAAGCTGTTGGGTTGGTGGATTTTGAGCCCTCGGTTACAGAAATCTACTTTCTGGATTGGCCGAGAGATCGACGCTCAGGAACTACGTCAGCGGAACTTGGCTTTTCACGTTGCTTGCCGCCAAAAGACATGCGTTTGAAATTTGAGTGATGTTGCTCATTATTCATGAAAGAATTACTGCTTTTCGCCGTCGGAATTAGTGCGTTTGTTGGCTGCTCTGGATAATCATTTTCGGCTGTGTTTTATCCTTAGCTTACCACTTCGACTACGACTTCGACTGTTCGCGATATTTGCGAATCGTATAACCGTTAGTATCAACGATAGTATAGGATTAATTACTACATATTTGGTTAACAATACCAACTCACTATAGCCTATCATTTGTCGTTGAAAAGTCACGATACCAAACCTTCTCACCTATGTGATACGTTTTCAACTCACGATGGTGGGTGCTCTGTACTTGTTTTAATTGTTTACGGCGAACGGATGCAATAGGGTCCGGAAACAATAAATCCAGCCGAGACTTTAATTCTCGGTTAAAATATAATTTTCCGGGTGTTGCTTGCGTGGTAGCGGAGATAGTGATTCGTGCTGATAACAAGTAAGAATTTATACTCTCTTGAATAGTAGACTCCTGTTGCCGTGCGGCCTTGTAGACTCTCTTGAAATACGGACGTATACTTCAGCCAAACCGTTGATCCAAGGCGCAAAACTTGGCCCGGTCATGAGCCTAATTCCATTGGATTTTAACCAATTTTGGAATTCTGAGGACAAAAATTGGGCAGCATTGTCCGTACCTAAGCTGCCCATTAAACCATGTAAAGCTATATGATTGTTTTTATACTTCATTTTATGCACAAAAGGAGTTTTTGAATCTGCGTCTACTAGAATGAAAAACATGTAATTGTCCATCGGCCCGAGAAAATCAGCGTGTAAGCGATTATTTGGTTTTAGTGAATATTCCCACGCATGCTTTGGACCAGACGTTTGAGTATCTTTATACTCTTGACAATTTTGGCAACTTTATTTTCAATGTTAGAGTCAATCTTCGGCCACCAGACTTTTTGTCTAGCTAAACTTTTCAATTTAACTATGCTTAAGTGAGCACTGTGTAGATCTTTCAAGATTTGTCTCCGCAAGGCCGTCGGCACCAGAACTCTTTAACCCCAAAATACGGTTTCGTTTTCGACCGAGATTTCAGCACGACGTGTGAAGTACGGTAACAGATCGGGAATTTCGCATTTGTCAGGCCAGCGATGGTTCACATAAAGATAAACTTTGGAAAGGATTTTATTATGTTTATTTTCAAGAACGAGTGTCTCGTTTAAAACTGGAAGATTAGAAATAGTTTCTAAAGCAAGAATATTGTACTGCTCTTCTCCTTTCTCGAATTCCTTGGTATTTGGGAGGGGAAGGCTTGATAACGCGTCTGCCGTCAAATTAAGTTTACCGGGAATGTGTTCGAATTCGTAATCGTAAGCATTAAGCATCACTGCCCAACGCTGAACCTTGGCAGCTGCCATCTGCGGTATTCTGTTTTTAGGGCCAAAAATCCAAACTAAAGCCTTCTGATCAGACTGCAGTATGAATCGCTGACCATAAACATATTCCTGAAACCATTTCACTCCCCAAGCCAGGCTGAGAGCTTCACGATCAAAATGCGAGTAGCCCCTTTCCGCTTGAGTGAGCATACGTGAAGTGAAAGCTATCGGCCGTGTTCACCGTTTTTCATGACATGCATAAAGCACGCGCCGACTCCGTAGGGTGAGCCGTCACAAACGAGTTTAATTTCGGATCATAATGAACCAGAACTTTTTATTTAAGAAATAATTCTTTTACTTTACTCACGGCGGGGTCGATTTTCCCCCCCCCCCCCCCCCAAATCCACTTCACACTTGGATTTAACAAACGTGTTACTGGTGACAGAATATGAGCAAGATTTGGTAGATATTTTGAGTAATGATTTACAAAACCCAGAAAGCTCTGTAGCTCTTGAATACATGTTGGGTTAGGAGCATTTGTTACTGCTTCGATAACCTCAGGGAGTGTATGCAGGCCTTCTGCATTTATCATGTGGCCTAAGTATTTTAATTCAGGCCGCAATAGTTTGCACTTCTCGATCTTAAGTTTGGCTCCTGCATCTTGTAAAGCATTTAACAGTTTATTTAACGATTCGTCATGCTTCCCATTCCCGCTCACCAGGATGTCATCATAAAACTGGAGACATTAGAGGATTTTACTGGTGACTTGAGTCATTACCCTCTAGAAAATTCCAGGACTGGACGCTAAGCCCAGGGGTACGCGAAGCCATCTAAACAAACCCAGGGGTGTATTTATTGTCAAAGCTTCTTGTGACTCTTTGTCGAGTTCAATTTGCAGACATGCATCCTTAAGACCGATAAGGGAAAAAGTGTCACTGCCTGCTAATTCACTGAATAATTCTGCGGCCGTGGGAACTAGATAGTGGTCGACTTCGAGTTGAGGGTTCACAGTGATTGTATAATAACCAATCACTCGGATTTGACCATCCGCTTTGTGAACTATGACGATCAGCGTAGACCACTGAGAAGTTTTCACAGGCTCTAGAATTCCAAGGCCAACCAATCTACGAATGTCTTGGTTAACCTTTTTCTTTGAGTGCTAACGGAACTGGTCTTACACGACTGTCCACAGGCTTTGCATCGGGTTTTTAATGAATTTTGGCTTTAAAATTCTTAAACTTACCCATGCCTTCAGAAAATAGCTTCGGGAAACCCTCCACTATTTCAGAAGTGTCAACTGACGTAATGCTAGTTTTAATTTTCTTAACCCTTTTCTTAGGTTTTACTTTCGTCTGTAGGTCGTAAAAAGGACGGAAATTAACTCGAAAAATAGAAAGCCAATCCTTTCCCATTAATGCAGGTTCATATAATTTTGAAACTAAAGCATCCAAATGTTCGATTTGACCTTGCACTTCAACCTTCAAAATTACAGTGTATATCATGTTCTCTAGTCCGTCAGTGTATCGAGTACGGACTGAGTTTTAAAGGACAGTCAGCAAAATATTTTTGATGCCACTCAATAGGGATAATGGATGCATCTGCCCCAGAATCAAGTTCAATTTCTAGCTTGACACCATTTAGGCAGACTGGCATTTTCCATTTATGGATTTTCATAGAATTAATTACTAATATTATTTTTTTGGTTTGTAGGGGAATTGAAATCTGGTCCGTAGCCTGACTCAGTCCAAGAGTATTATTTTTCAGTACAAGATAATCGTTGTCTGAATCGGTATCAGACCCAGAACCAGACTCTGAATTTTCGGCTTTAACATCCTGCCCTTCTTCACTATCACTTTCGTTATCGCGTCCGATTTTGTTGACGCGTTTTTTATAGCTATACTTTTGTTTTGTGTTCGGCCTAGCCTTAAAATTTGTGCTAGAACTTGCTTTAGGGTGGTCGAGTGATTTTGAAGTTCTTTGCGAATGACTGCTTTTCGCCGCACGGCTTTTAAATGGCCGACAGTGTGGCATCGGCCACATGTATAGTCTCGATATTTACATCGTGTTTTCACGTGGCCATTTTTGCCGCAACAATAGCAAATGAAATCCTTAGGGGATTTAGGCCTACTTGATGTTTTGCTCGATTTTTTAGCTACGTAGTTAACAGCTCTAGAATGGCTTCTCAAAACGCTTTATTCTGTTTCAGGGGATTCTAAAGATAAAGCTAAGGATGTTGTAGCCTTTAAATCCAGAGTCTGCTTCAACAACTCGCGTTGAATGACTTCTGATTGGATCCCCCCAATTAGGCGATCCCTAATCATTTCACTGTTAATATCTTTAATTTTAGCGAAGTCACAATACTTCGTCATTAGCTTTAATGCAGCTAAATATTCCCCGAAACTCTCATCTGATTTTTGCGATCTTCTAAAGAATTTAACACGCTCAGATACCACGGAGGGCACTGGCTCAATGTCGTCTAAAACCTTTTTAACGAGCTCATCAAATGTTAATGAGTCGGGCAAATGCAATTAGAAAATTAACTTGCTGGGTTGCTGGTATTTCTTTAGCTAAAAAATAGTAACGAATTTGGCTGGAGTATTTCTCCCATGTGTCAGACTCGCAATCGAATTCCGAAAATAAACCAGCGGTTTTAGACGAACCCATGTTGACGTCGTCTTCACTATCACTAGATTCAAAATTTAGATTTAAATTAGAACTAGTTTCATTAACGCTTGCGTTCACTACTAAATTATTTTCAGTTTCACTTTCACTGCTAATTTTAGCAGTTACAGGTGGTTTGCTACCGACACCTGTCTTTAGCATAAGCCTAACAAAATTTAATTTAATTAAATTTAATTACAATCCTGTTTAAAATGCAAGGATTAAACTGGAGACTCAAGACTACCGGTCACTTATTTAATCATAGAAATAAATCAAGCTTGACTGTAGCCTACCTAGTTGTATAAATTAACTGCCTGCAAGTTAAATTTAAGGTTACTAGGCTTTGAAAAAAAATGTTTTACGTTCACCATTTTCAACATTTTACGAAACAACACTTCTGGCCTAAGCCTCAGCACAGACCCGATTTCACTAAGTTTGAGCATAAACCTACAGTGTTAAATTTTAAACCGGTACACACCAGCCCGAATATGGGCAATTGCACAATCGAATTTACAAGGGTTAATTTAGCAGCGCATTTTTCGAACCTTCAGGTTTATAATACTGCCTGTGCAGACACGCCAGTGCGTCGCTTTAGAACACTGCCAAGGTAAAATTGACCATAATAAATCCAATTGCCCACTTCGGTTCTAGTTGTTATGGTACTAAATTTAACTATTATCATTTCGTACCTCACAGCACTACCACGACAAAATAACATTGTTTGAAAAAGTTTAAACTCTGATAGGAATTCAGAGCACTAATTATCATTGCCAAAATGAAAAAAATTTGCAACTTACCACAAATATGGAGCAAAGATGTGGTTGAAGAC
>JAHWFP010178343.1:21094-62951 GCA_023313725.1 Lithobius niger | reverse complement strand
TAATATAATATAATATAATATAATATAATATAATATAATATAATATATAATATAATATAATATAATATAATATAATATATAATATAATATAATATAATATAATATAATATAATATAATATAAAGAGACGATGCTCGAGGCATCCACCCACCCAAATTCCCCGGCGGCAGATGTTAAGTGGAAGAAGTACCACCATTATTACAGTTGCTTTTTGCCGCATGAGGGAGGAAACCAGAGTACCCGGAGGAAACCCTCGTGCAACGGGCGGGAAACAACCAGAGAAAAACCCGTACATATACACTTCCCATCGCCAGGATCGAAACCGGGTCTGTACGAAGCCAGAGATGTACACTGGGACCAGGACGCCTATCGAATCTGATGCCCCAGTGCTTGCAGCTACCCGTGCACCCAATAAAACCGACAATGAAGTTTAAGTTAGAAGGAAACAACCTTACAGAAAGTGCATCGGCATAATCTGAGACAGAACCAAATTCAAGAGTAAGTCCACACTTAAAAATAACGTAAACACCTCCCACTCTGAGCCTCGGTCCCTATGTAAAATACTATATAGGTGGTTCCCAACGACCATGGAATCCACAACCGACTCATTAAGCCAAGTTTCCACGACAAAGAAAAGATCAAAACGTTCAGACGCAAATAATAATTGAAATTAACACAATTAACACAATATTGCGAACATTATTCACAACTGTAGGGAGAAAGCAGAATGAACCGTACCATATGCGTTTTTTGGTTTTCACGTTTGGCATGAATAGCAATAATTTCATTTTGTAGCACATCCTTTCTATGAATGCCATCGGGTGACATCTTCGTTATAAGGCCTCTTCTAATTGGTCAAGTGGTTCAGGGTTAGTGACATCTAAACAACCAAATTGATTGTTTTAGATTGTTTTAAATATTGTTATAATGGAACAAAAAAGCCAAACAACAAACGCCAGTTGCAAGACGTAAATTGAAGAAAAGGGGTTTTTCTTCGTGTTTCGTTTGTTCAAGCAACTCCTTGAGCAATGTTTCAAAACAATGCCAATCAGCAAATAATGCTAACAGCAAACGCCAGTAACTGAACATTAAATAAATCCGTTTGTTTGCAAACAGTACTAATCATATGAAAAAAGGTGACTGCTCTCCTCAAAATGGAACGAAAGCCAACCAAAAAAAAAGGAAATGGGTCAGAAAACTAGGTTGGTGTTTCAGTCTCATAATTGCTAAAAAAAAAAATGGATTTCATCAATTTGGACAAAAAACATCTGATATCTACCGGAAAACAACAAAATTTGTTAAAAATTCTCGCTAAGCTTTTTGGCCTTATGAAGTCGTGATATCAAACCCCAAGCGCTTTCGCCAAGCTAATCCCAACAACTAAGACTTCAAACGTTAAATGAAATAATTGAAAATTGCGCAGTAAGCAATTTTTATATATTTAATTTAACTTTCAAACTATACTCGGTAGGATTAGCTTGGCGAAAGAGCTTGGCGTTTGATGTCATTACTTCACACGGCCAGAAAGCTTGGTGGGAATACTTAACTAACTGGGCTTAAAAGAATGGGCTTGGTGGGAATCCTTAACTAACAAAACTTGTTAAGGATTCCCGCCAAGCTTTTCGGCTATATGAAGTCGTAATATCAAACGCCAAGTGCTTACGCCAAGCTAATAACGTTAAATGACATAACTCAAAATTGCGCAGTAAGCAATTTTAATATATTTCATTTATCCTTCAAACTATACTCGGTGGGATTAGCTCGGCGAAAGAGCTTGGCGTTTGATGTTACAACTTCACACGGCCAGAAAGCTTGGTGGGAATCCTTAACTAACTGGGCTCTCAAGTTCATAACAAATTTCGATTGTTAGAAAGCAAAACAAATGTATAGTCAGAACGTAACTTTTTTAACACATAATTTTTAAATATTGAAATCCATTTAGGTTGCATTTAGGCTAACTTAGTAGTGACAGAGAAGATATTATGAGGCACACACACACACACAAGCAGATGACAAAACGTCATCGGCCCACCCAACGGGATCCCACTCCATGGGACACCCCTGGAACAGTCCCCATCGAGATGTGTGAATATTTACTTAAAACACATGTAAATTCTACGAAATTCTGCTGGCCCCACGGGATCCTACCCGCACCGGACCACCATGGACTCTCGGAAGTGACATCTGTCCAATATCGGAGAACACAAGTCGACTACACCCTAAAATGGCGATGGATCCAGTTTACACCGACCGTAACAAGACTAAACGTGTCTAGACACGTCAAAACAATATGTCATAGGAAAAACACCTGACAAAAGTAACCGAGACTCGTATAAGGGTGTCAGTTCAATTAATTATAAACTAATTTTCGTTCATTTTTACCTAACACGAACCTAATAAAACCCCTGACGTCTTTCTCACACCAACCCGGGTCTTCTTTCCTTGCTTCCTCCATACCCACGGCAGAAGGCAGACAGTAGAACATTTCCATCTGCCTGACTGTTTAATTGAATAAAACAAATTGAACCTTAACCAATGGCTTCGAATAGATTGCAATGCTTAATGGGGTCCACTAACTTTAATACGTGCGAGTAATTGGAGACAAGACACACTGCCAACTTCCTTAACATGTTTATTCAATTGACGCTATATACTGATTGTTAGGGGTCAACCAAGGTTGGTTACATACACAACCTTTTACGGCCAGTAAAGAGATAACCTATTTATAAAAGTGCCAGAAATTAAAGGGGTGCCATTAAGGTATAATGAAAATGAGGCAGAGTTTTTACTCCATCACCTAGCACGTGACATTTCGTGTTGCAACAGGCAAGCCCTACCTTCTTCTGTAATGGCGTAAACAATTTGTGTTTAAAACTTCGAATGGAAGTCTGTTCATAGGAAAATTTGATTAGCTCATGCAAACAAGTCAAGTAGTCTTTGACCTTTGGACACTTTCTTAACAGTTCCGCAACACTCAAATGAATACACTTTTGACCTCAGACCAACAAATTCCGAAATAGGCTTCTCACCCATCTCATCTTTAAAGGTCCACATTACTTTCTTGTTGTGTTCGCTATAGAAAAATGGTCCCTAAGGCAGTTGTGGGTTAAACAGATGCAATGAGGGTTTCGTGTCTACATAAATGTCAAGTGTTGCAAGCTTATACATACGGCTATCTGTATCGGACAAAATGAGACGCTTACCACCATAATGTTCCTTTATAACATTAAAGTGAAAATTAAATATTAGGCCTACGTGTTTTGATTGTTCCAATACAGAAAACCAGATGTGTACGAGTATATCTAGAGTGACCTTAAGTTTGTGTATCTTAAAGAACCAAGTTGGGATGCAGTATTTCAAAATAGACCATAGCTTTGCCCCCATCAACAGTTAATTTGATGTTTATTTGTTAGTATTGTAAACACTAAAAGATTTAAGCCACGCTCATTCCGTAAACTTGATCCCTAGATACCCATTCCTTGTTTCAAATTTACCGATGACTTGAAGTTGGGTACCCAACCCATATAGTCGACCTGATGGCAGACCGCATGGCATTGTCAACGGCCATTGAATATGTTTCTAGGTGGAGCGAGGATTTGCAGTTGCCGCTCGCTACTGAAAAATGTCAGACTTAACATGTTTGTGGCCAAAATCCATCTGTTCCTTACCTCTTAAGGGGAGCACAAATTCCGAGTATATCCGAAGTGAGTGATTTGGGGATCTGTCTCACTGCTAATCTTAAACCATCACTACACTGCAGCATAATTGCGGCAAAGGCTTTTCAGAGACTTGCTATTGTAAATCGCGGCTTCACCTCGGGGAACTCACGGATTAGGGTTTGGGCGTTTCGAGTTTTTGTGCGGCCCATGTTGGAGTATGCGATTTAGGTGTGATCCCCATCCCCTCCTTGGGGACATTGACACGATTGAGCGGGTTCAGCAGACTTTTACAAAGGGTTTGCCTGGCTTACGGGACTTGCAATACAGTGAGAGAGTTTCCAGGGTTGGCCTGGAGTCCTTGGAACTGCGAAGGTTGCGTACTGATTTACATCTTACTTGTAAGATTGTTCGAATGTTTTTGTCGGTCGACTAGCCGTTCTTTGACCCCACACCGTTTAAGGCCACTAGAGCTGGCTGTTCAACCTGGGAGACTGGAGTGCAGGAAGAGTTTCTTTACTGTAAGGGTAATCACTGTTTGGAACTCTTTAAGGGACGATACGGTTCGGGCACACTCTCCGCCACAGTTTAAAACCTCATTGGGCAGTGCTGACCTTTCTCGATTTCTCAAAGGACCGGAATTCTGTCCTCACAGTTCATTTGACTCATGTAAGTGGCATGCCCTTCTTGATCCAAACCACACTCGTGGTTAAACTAAACTATTATTATTATTATAAGCCAGATTCCTATGATAGCAAACGTAATCCTTGCATGGCCCTAAATGAGGGATAAGTTTACGAGATGAAGCGTTAGTCGATGGAATCAGGTTCGCATAAATGTTGACTTGCCATACGTTATTTCGATGTTTTCAGCAGCTAACGGATAATCAAACAGCATGTGCATCGTGTAATGTTTCTGGATACTCCAAGTCGGTCTGTAAGAAATAACCAGTCATGCTATCCTCAGGTACTCTCGATTAGGGTGGAATGAAAGAAAATGTTTGAATTTAGTAATTTAATAGTGCGGAAAAGTTGTGTACCGGGTCCCTAATAAACTGTATAAAATTTGGTTTTGATCGAATAATGCCTTGATCTGCCCCAAGGACCTTGAAATTTACAATTTTCTGGCGTAAACATGGTTTTAATGCACATTTTTTGAAAATTATTTATTTTTTTAATTTTGTAATTTAATAGTGTGGAAACGTTGGCCAATAATAAACTACAAAATTTGGTTTTGATAAAATTATACCTTGATCTGCCCCCAAGAACTTGAAATTTACCATTTTCTGCCGAAACACTGTTTTAGTATTTAAATGTAAATTTAGGAAAATTGTTTCTTTTGAAAATATTTTAATTTCCTAGTGCGGAAAAGTTGTGTATTGGGTCCCTAATAAACTGTGTAAAATTTGGTTTTGGTCAAATAATACCTTCATCTGCTACAAAGGCCTTGAAATTTACCTGTTTTCCATAAACATAATGCTAGAAAATTTACCAAAAAAGTGCTAAAATCTTTTATTTCTGAATTCTGATAGCATAGAAGTTATACATTAACATGTTAGGTTTATTGGATAGCACATTTAATAGAAAGAAATCTATTTTAGCAAGATTAATTTATCGAGATACCATAATGCCGTTGAGTAATTCTGACATTGTTCTTTTGATTTATCAAAACATTTACTTTGTTCCGGTGTTTTCACTTTATTCGATAATTGCTTTTTGTATTAAAACTTATCGTGATTCTAGTCATGCCCGTATGATGCCCTCTGTTCCAGGCATTCCACAAACTGAAGCAGATGATTCTGTGATGAGTTTGAGACAGCGTTTGACCACTAGGTTGTGTCATGGAAAATGATGTAAACTCTTCTTTTATACGTAATAGCTCACTCTATCATTAGCTGAAGATCTCCATCTCCGTCAGAGATTCCAAATATCATTGGTGGTGTAACTTCTCAAGTTTGCCGTGTAATATATAAGATCTACATAATCGGTTACAGCAAAAGTTAGTGGTGATATTTGGAAACAGTGAACTTGAATCGAGCATGTGTTTGTGCTTGGTTCATGATTCGTCGCAGTCCAAATGTGTTGTCGTTCATCAGTTATCATGACAATAAGGACATTTTCCTGATGACTGAAGAAGCCATTTCTTTGCTTCACCTGATCAACTACACGCTTAGTTCCTCACTCAGGTTGCGAAGGATGTTATTGATTTCAACAAGTGCTTTGCACCATGTTTTCATTAGCCTTGATCTCAAACTACGTTGGCGAATAGACTTTAACAATAAATTCAACCAATATGCGAAGACTATCCGTGGGTTCTTTTGTTGCCACATATAAACATAGGATACGATTAGCTGCTGTCACCCAGCATGCATGCAAAGGTTAACCAGGAGCTTTCGGTTAAAAACCTAAAAGACAGTGACAGCTTGGCACAATTCCACTATTATACGTAATAGCTCACTCTATCATTAGCTGAAGATCTCCATCTCCGTCAGAGATTCCAAATATCATTGGTGGTTCTGTAACTTCTCAAGTATGCCGTGTAATATATAAGATCTACATAATCGGTTACAGCAAAAGTTAGTGGTGATATTTGGAAACAGTGAACTTGAATCGAACATGTGTTTGTGCTTGGTTCATGATTCGTCGCAGTTCAAATGTGTTGTCGTTCATCAGTTATCATGAAAATAAGGACATTTTCCTGATGACTGAAGAAGCCATTTCTTTGCTTCACCTGATCAACTACACGCTTAGTTCCTCACTCAGGTTACGAAGGATGTTATTGATTTCAACAAGTGCTTTGCACCATGTTTTCATTAGCCTTGATATCAAACCACGTTGGCGAATAGACTTTAACAATAAATTCAACCAATATGCGAAGACTATCCGTGGGTTCTTTTGTTGCCACATATAAACATAGGATACGATTAGCTGCTGTCACCCAGCATGCATGCAAAGGTTAACCAGGAGCTTTCAGTTAAAAACCTAAAAGACAGTGATAGCTTGGCACAATTCCACTAGATATTGTTGATCATTACTTAGGTCTTTGGCTTTGTGGTCGTGAAGACAAGCTAAAATTCAGCCCCTGACTGGCATTGAAAGAACCACGGTAGACATCAAGTAAACAGTACAATTTTTAGCAGTTTATTCCTTCCTTGGTCACTACATATTTTCTCAGAAAATTTACAAACATGAAAAATGGCGAAAGCTGACAAAAGGTGGCAGTCATCAGGTCTCCATCTAGAGCAAGACACTGTGTGTTCATGATACATACCTGATGACTGCCACCTTTTCTGAGAAAATGTGTAGTGATCATGGCAGGAATAAACTGCTGAATATTTTACTGTTTACTTGATGTTTACTGTGGTTCTTTCATTTCCAGTCAGGGGCTGACTTTCATTTCTTGAAGAAATAAAGTATGTAGTTGATCCGGTGATCCAGTAAATATCCTCATTTGCATAATAACTGATGAACGATAGCACATCAGGTCCCTTGGACTACGACGAATCATGAAAGCAAGAACAAACACAGGATCGAATCAAGTTCACGCCTTCCAAATACCAATACCAAAATTTTGATACAACCGATTATGTAAATCTTATTCAATGGTTACATATAGGTTACTTTTTGTGGTGTCGTCATAGAGGCACCACAATGAGTAGCTATTGTAGATCCCAGTTGTTCACCTTCCTTAGCTTTAACATACTGCCATAGCATAGGGTCTATCCATGCTTGTCTCTGCCATACATTCATTCATGTGACCATATCACATGTCTTAAGCTAACGTTATATAAAGCCATGTAACATAATCAATAAACGTCCTTCAAGTGTTAGCCTACAGCACAATAGTTCCTAGTTTTCCTAATGCCTTAGTTGAACCTGCGAGATGTGTGACAACACCTTTATACATTACAGATTAGGAGCACTCTCCATGGCTGTAGAACTTATCAAGCTAATTTTAAATTAAACCTTAGTACTGCCTCGCCGCCATCTGTGGTAATCTATGGTAAGTAGTAATTTTTTCATTTTGACAAATGAAACTAGTACTCTGTGGAACTATCAAAACTTAATTTTTTTAAAGTATACTGGGTTTAAGAACTTTCGTGGTACTGATGATAATAGTTGAAGAACTGAAGGGGCAATTAATTCATAAAAGGTAATTAGCACAAGGGTTGTATCCCAGTGCGACGCACTGGCGTGCTACACTGTTCTTACACAGAAGCTCATGATTTAAAAATGCAACTTATTGCCTGTCGTGAATTTAATAGTGCCATGCCCTTATTCAGGCTGGTTGTGCCGACGCTTAATTTTAGCACTGTAGCGTTTATGTTAAAAAGATGAAACTTGGTCCGTGCCGAATGCATAGGCCTGTTGTGTTATTTTGTCTAAAACGTTTAGTGAAACGGTAAACAATTTAAAAGCCTAGTAAATTGGTTTAAGTTGTAGGCGCTTAAATTTAAAACTAGGTAGGCTACGGTAGTGTTGGCTTAGTTGTTAAGTGAAAACCCTGTAGTCTCGAGTTGCTTCCAGTTTAATTAAGTTAAATGGAATTAATTGTTTTTGTTTAATTTTCAAGTGTAGGCTTATGCCTGAGACAGGAGCAGTTGTAAAAACGCCTGTGTTAGCTGTTCCTTTAAACAGCTCTAGTGCTGTTGTAAATACAGAAGTGGGTGTTAAGGCCAGTGTTAATTTAAATTTAAATCCGAGCAATAGTAGCTCTAGTAAAGACCTAAAAATGGCTTCCAAAACAGCGGGTTTATATGCTGAATTTGTCGCAGAAATCGATACCTGGGAAAAATATACTAGTCGTATTAGCTACTATTATAGAGCTAGGAAAATCCCAGCTGCGGATCAAATTGATTTTTTAATGGTGTCCGTAGGCCAAAAAATGTTCGAGAGAAACATGAATATTATTTCGCCAGCATTACAGCATTTAATGACGTATGACGTCTTGGTGAAAACTATTCTTGATGATATCGAACCATTACCTTCTGTAGTTTCCGAACGGATAAAGTTTTTTCGTTGGTCACAGAAGCCAGACGAAAGTATTACTGAATATATTCCTTCGTTAAAGTTACTCACTAAATTTTGTGATTTCGATAAGATCACAGAAATCAATAATGAAATGATACGAGATCGTCTGATAGGCAGTGTAAAATCCAAAACTTTGCAACGCGAACTTCTGAAGCAGACTCTGAATTTAAAGGCTAAAACATCATTACCTTTATCCTTGGAATCTGCTGAAATTGACCAAGAAGTAATTCGTTCTCATTTAAAGTTGCTACTGTTGAAGAAAATCCGGTCACGCAAAAACCAGAAGCAAGTATAAGGATTATATTTGCGGCCGATGCCACACTCCAGGACATTTAAAAGCCGTTTATCGAAAAATTAGCAGTAGTAAACTTCTAGAACTGCCGAATACTCAAAGCCAAACGCGAGTTCAAATTTTAGGGCTAGGCCCAAAAATTAAACTGAAATACAGTTACGAAAAGAAAGTCCATAAGCCTGAACGTGAAACCAACAGTGAATCGAATTTGGAGCCGAAAAATTCTGAGTCTGCTTCGGAAAGTGAGTGTGAATCTGAGGACGATTATTGTCTACAAAATAATACAGTAGGGCTGACCGAGGCCGCAGACCAATTTTCAATTCCTGTAATAACAAATAAAATAGTAATAGTAGTCAACTCATTGAAAATCCACAAATGGATTATGCCTGCCTGCCTCAATGGAATTAAGCTTAAAATGGAGCTGGATTCTGGGGCAGATGCTAAATATTATCGATTCAGTAGCATGAAAAATACTTTTTGGATTGTCTGCTTAAGCTCAATCCATATTCCATCCACTCATAAACCGAAGGGATGGAGAAAACGATTTACACAGTAAGTCTCAAGGTAACCATTAACGATCAAACTGAACACTTGGAAGTTTTAATTTTAAAAATGTACATACCTGCATTAATTGGGAAAGATTGGCTTTCAATCTTTAGAATTAACTTTGAACCATATTGCGATTTGCAAACAAAAGTTAAAAGAGTTTTAACAGATTAAAGCAAAGATTCCACCAGCTGACACTGAAAGGTAAAGGTTTCCCCACCTTTTCAGTGAGGGTATGGGTAAATTCAAAAACTTCACATCCAAGATTCAGTTAAAGGCCGACGCAAAACCTGTGTACAGTCACATTCGCCCTGTCCCTTTGGCACTAAAGCAAAAAGTTAATCAGGAAATTGAGCTACTGGTTAGCTTAGGAATCCTGGATCCTGTGGCAACCTCAGAATGGTCGACTCCGATCGTGATTGTTTATAAGGCTATGATTGGCGACATTATAATTATAGGCACCACCGTAAATCCACAGTTGGAAGTGGAACATTATCTGCTTCTCACAGCTGCAGAAATTTCCAGTGAATTACCAGGTAGTGGCAGATTTAGCCTTGAAGATCCTAATTAGAATCTGAATCGCAGGCAACATTGACAATAAACCCTCCCCTGACTCTTTTTTGCTGGCTTCATGTACCTCTGGGCCTTGTGTCCAGTCCTGGAATTTTCCAGAGGGTCATGACACAAATCACGCGTAAAATCCCCAAATGTTCACCATTTTATGATGACATCCTCATGAGCAGGAAGGGGAAAAGGCACGACGAATCATTAAACCAGCTGCTAACTGCTTTACAGGATGCAGGGGCTAGGCTTAAGATCGACAAGTGTAACGTGTCGTAATCTGAACTAAAATACTTAGGGCATTATGATAAATGCAGAGGGCCTGCATACACTCCCTGAGGTGATAGAAGCAGTCACAAATGCACCGAATCCAATTTGTATTCAAGAGCTACAAAGTTTCTTAGAATTCGTGAATCATTACTCCAAATATCTCCCAAACCTTGATTATATTCTTTCCCCTGTTACTCGGTTGTTCAGCCCCAAAGTAAAGTGGACATGGGGGACTGAGTGTGACCAAGCTGTTAGCACAGTGAAAGAACTATTTATCAAATCTAAAGTTTTGGTTCACTACAACCCGAAAATAAAACTGAAACTGGTTTGTGTGTCTAATGCATATTATGCCTAACGTTGAATCGTGCCCAATAGCTTTCATTTCACAGAAAGTAACAAAAACAGAACAGGGCTATAGTCATTTTGATCGTGAAGCTCTCAGTGTGGCTTGGGGAGTTAAGCGTTTCCATAAATACGTTTATGGTCAGAAATCCATATTAAAGCCTTCTGATCAGACTGCAATATGGAATGATGGCCCTAAAAAAGGTAGACCACAGATAGCAGCAGCTCGTGTGCAACGTTGGGTGGTTATGCTGAACGCTTACAATTACGACTTCCAACACACACCCGGCAAGCAGATTTTAACTACTGACGCACTATCCGGACTTCCACTCCCTAACGATAAGGAGTTTGAAGAAGCAGAAGATCAGTACAATGTACTTGCGTTGGAAACAATCTCCAACTTACCCGTGATAAACGAAGCCTTGGTCATTGAAAGCAAGCGTGACAAATTATTGTCAAAAATATACCGTTACATTAATCGCGGCTGGCCTGAAGTGTGTGACCGTTCTGACATGCTGGCGTACTTCACACGCCGCAACGAAATCTCGATTGAAAGTGACACTCTTTTTTGGGGATTTAGGATCGTCGTGCCGACAGCTTTATGGAAACAAATTCTTTTAAAAATTTGCACAGCTCACACCTTGGTATTTTAAATTAAAGAGCTTAGCTAGGTCTAAGGTGTGGTGGCCTTCTATTGAAAACAAAGTTAAATCCTGTTCTAACTGCCATGAATTTAAGGATACTCAAGATAGAAAGCCAATTGGGCTCGATAAGTATGAAATAAATACGGATGCAAACCTATTTACGTTGCCTTTTGGACTTAAATGTCAGACTGCCCGAGCGGGGAATCGAACCCACGACCTTTGAAATCAAAGGCCATGTCAGTATGGCTGAGCGGTTAGGACTCCGGCCTTTGATTTCAAAGGTTGTGGGTTTGATTCCCCGCTCAGGCAGTCTGACATTTAAGTCCAAAAGGCAGCGTAAATATGTTTGCATCCGTATTTATTTAATACTTATCGAGCCCAATTGGCTTTCTGTCCCGTTTATAACCTTATTTCACGCTTTAAGTGTGTTCCTTTCTGTTCACTTGGTGTGTGATGCGCAGACAAGCATCCCACCAGTGCAGATTGGAAAAGTATATGATTATTTGTATATGTATGCGTGTTAAATGCTTCCTATGGACGTTTCCTTTAAAAAAAAAAGGCCATGTCAGTATGGCTGAGCGGTTAGGACTCCGGCCTTTGATTTCAAAGGTCGTGGGTTCGATTCCCCGCTCAGGCAGTTTGACATTTAAGTCCAAAAGCCAACGTAAATAGGTTTGCTTCCGTATTTATTTAATTAAGGATACTCAATCTGCAGGACCCAACCATACCTGGGAGTATCCTCAAAGGCCAAATTCTAGATATCGTGCTGATTTCCTAGGACCGTTAGACAATTACATGTCTCTAATTCTAGTTGATGCGCATAGCAAAATTCGTTTCATTCATAAAATGAAAATAACCACTTCAGCTAAATTTATTGATATTTTGAATAACCAAATTGTCGAATAAGGCTTGATGGATTCTTTAGTTAGCGACAACGACCCATAGTGGACCTCTAAAAAATTTAAATCATGGCTAAAGGCTAACGGAATCCAACACCTGAAAGATCCGGCCTTGGTTCCGTGGCCTTTGCTCTGAGATTTATGTCCGGAATTTTAAACGTGTCTATAAAGCTGCTCGGCGGGACAGATCCTCAATACAGGAAAGCATAAATGCATACTTATTATCCTCACAAATCACGATAAATTCTACCACCCAAGCTACATCTGGTAAATTATTCTTTAATCGAGAATTAAAATCCAGATTGGATTTGCTATACCCTGACCCTGTGTCCGTTGTGAAAAAAATCAACAAAAGCAGATTAAAAGCACTCAACACCGTGCGTCAATTAACTGTCAAGTTGGCAATAAAGTCTGGTATCATGATTATAGCCCTACTAATTCCAAACTATGGTCAACTGGTTCTATCAAAAAATAAACTATCACATTTGGTTTATAATGTACTTACAGAAGAACAAGTAGAAATGCGTAAGCATCGCGACCAATTATGCCCTAAACTTGCTACAGAAGATGTCGTAGATAAGTCACGTAATGCACTAAATCCGGCATCAAATTCTGCTAATTCTAGCATGAATATTAAAGGCGTTAATTCGGAAGAACACTCAGTTTCGAAGAAGCAGTATTCTGTTGGTGCATCACGTCACGAGCATGTGATTTCCAAGCTTGTCGTAGGAAGTCAGTGGGTCAATCATGGCGTTCCACTGTTGTTAGGCTGGTGTTAACACCAATCAAAAACACCTCACCTGACAATTTACGAGATGCGAAACCAGGTGTCAGCACAATCCAAGCGAAATCACTCCACACACAGCCAGTGGGAGTGTCCGATGATGTCATTGTTCCCAATGATCAGGCCATGTCGCCAAACTTCAGCTCCTCCCTGCGAGATATTGAAGCTGCCTTCATTTAAAAGGCAGCCTCCTACAAAACTACCATTGGAGCCCGCTAGGTGAAAAGCCAACAGAGAAAACCTAAGGTTGCGCCATCTAGGACACGGGTAGATGATGCAGTGCACCCTCCCAAACCATTAGGTCGTTCAAAACGACAGAAACGAGCACCGGACACGCTCAATCTTTAATAAATAACCAAGTTCATAGGGTAATATAAGTGTTCGTAATCTGTTCTCCGTCAACCCAATTGGGGATTGTTTTTTAAACTGTGCGGTGATCGCAACATGTGCGCGTATTAGTTATTAGTTATTAACCCTGTAAATTTTAAATTGTGCCTATAGTTGGCAACATGTAATGTTTATAGTTATGTGTGAGAAAAACTGATTTCTCGTAAACTGATTTCATGTAAATACTGATTTCTGGTAAACTGTTTTCATGTAAAAACTGATTTCATGTAAATACTTCCTTCATGACAGGACAACTGCATTTGGAGCTAAAACAGCCTCCGGCGTGAGCTAACTACATCTGTAACAATAAACCGACAGGTGTCACTCAGCAGCAAGATGTTTGCAACATATCAACCTAGTCGTGTAAAAAAAAAGAAGGAAACACTACAAAAAATTACCGAAATTATCCACTACAAGTTGATTGCGAAATAAAAATTACCAGAGGGACTTTGTGATGCCAGTTTTTCAAGCATCACTAAATTTAAATTATTTTGTTGAATTAAAGGGGGTTACAGCTTTCACAAAATGTTAAGTTTTTCTTTGAAAGCGACACATTTACTTCCTAATAAGTATAACTTTAAAGTAGGCAGTGACTAATAAAAAAATTCATTATTTTTTTTTTCAGCTAGACTTAAGAATTTTTTCTTTTTTTTATTCGCCGGTTATATTGTGGTGTCGTCACAGAGGCCCCACAATGAGTAGCCGTTGTAGAACCCAGTTGTTCACCTTCCTTAGCCTTAACAATGTTAACATACTGCTATAGCCTAGGGTCTATCCATGCTTGTCTCTGCCATACATTCAGTCACATGACCATATCACGTCTTAAGCTAATATTATATAAAGCCATGTAACAGCATTAATAAACGTCCTTCATGTGTTAGTTTGCAACACAGTATTTCCTAGTCTTCCTTGTGCCTTAGTTGAACCTGCGAGATGTGTGACAACAACTTCATACATTACACTTTTGAGGTTACAGAACCACCTATGACATTTGGAATCTTGACGGAGATCTTCAGCTAATGGTAGAGGGTGGGCTATCACCTATTAACGAATGGCTTACATCGTTTCCATGACATACCCAAGCAGTCAAATACTGTATCAAACTCGTAACATGAACATCTGCTTCAGTATGTGGAATGTCTGGAAGAGATGGCTTCATACGTGCAAAACTAGAATCACGAACTATTATGATAAGTTTCAATACAAAAAAGCGAATATCTAATCAAGTGAAAACACCGGAACAAAGTAAATGTTTGGATAAATCAAAAGGACAATTCCAGGATTATAAACGGCCTTCTCCTATCTCGATAAAATTTTGTAGTTCAAATACCGTAGATTTATTTCTATTAAACAAGCCGAAAATGGAAATGTATAACTTCTATGCTATCAAAATTCTGAAATAAAAGGTTTTAGCACTTTTTTGTACATTTTTTAGTATTACGGTTATGGAAAAAAGCTACATTTCAAGGTCCTTGGGGCAGATCAAGGTATTGTTTGATGAAAACTAAATTTTATACAGTTTATTATGGACCCTATAAACTATTTTTCCGCACTATTAATTTAGAATATTTTAAAAAGAAACCGTTATCCTAACTTTGCATTAAAACACAAAAACAGTGCAAAAATGGTAAATTTCAATTTCTTTGTGGCAGATCAAGGTATTATTTTATCAAAACCAAATTTTTCACAGTTTACTAGGAGCCTAGTACACAACATTTCCGTACTATTAAATTGCAAAATTTAAAAAAGAAATAATTTTCAAAAATTTGCATAGAAACCATGTTTATGCCAGAAAATGGTTAAATTCAAGGTCCTTGGGGCAGATCAAGGCATTATTCGATCAAAACCAAATTTTACACAGGATATTAGGGACCCAATACACAGCATTTCCGCACTATTAAATTACAAAATTCGCAAAAAAAATGTGTTAGCCCATTTTCATTCCAACCTACTCTCAATGCATCCAAGGATACCAACTCTTCTTTAGTCAGCCACTTAAAGTCTTAATAGGGTAGCTGCTTTCTCAAACCAAAGCTGTATAATTTGTCATGTCATCCTAGTCAATGTAGGTAGTAGGTCGTCAAAGTCAGGTAAGAGGGAATTATTTGCTTTGGCATACTGCTTAGGATTCATGGAAACCCCGCCCCATATCCCCTTACCAAATAAATTGTATATGCCCACGCTTGTAAGCAACTCTAGCTTAGTCAGTTCCTTAGCCAGTTCCAGTTCTAGCTTAGCTTCTTCCTGGACAACTGTTCCATGTGGGGTCCCCCAGGGATCTGTCATGGTTCCCCTCCTGTTTGTAATTTTTAATGATTTAACATTTAGGAATCCGAATACTTTTGGCTTTAAATTTGCTGACGACTTGAAGGTTGGGGCGAAAATTTGTCTGGATCCAACTCCCAGGATCTTGTTACACAGATCCAGCACGTTGGTGGCTGGTCGGATTGCTGGCAACTCCCTCTTGGAATCCAGAAATGCCATTCCTGCCATGTTGGTACCATTAATCCTTGTGCTGAATACACCTTAAATCAAGAAGTAGTTCCTTCCGTCGAAGAAGTCAGGGATTTGGGAGTTTGGTGTTCCCGAAGCCTGAAATCCTCCCTTCACTGCCAAAAAATATGTGCGTCCGCATATCACTGAGCAGCCATTGTTAAGAGATGTTTCACATCTGGAAATCCAGTGACATTGGTTTGGGCATTTAAGGCTTTTGTACGCCCGGTCTTGGAGTACGCCACCCCAGTTTGGTCGCGTTATTTGGCACAGGACATTGATTCTGTGGAGGTGGTGCAAAGACGATTCACTAAACATCTTCCAGGATTTCTCAACATTCCATACAGGGTGCGCCTTGAGCGGCTTGGTCTGGAATTGTTGGAGTTACGTAGACTGAGGTTTGACCTTGTCTTGACTTTTCGGATCCTGCGGAACCTTATTGAGGTCGACCTGCCTTTTTTCCGACCTCGCTCCGAGCCTAAACCGTACCCGGGGTCATAATTGACAGTTAGCTGCTCTAGCTTCCCGTGTAGACTGCCATAGACATTTTTTTCGGTACACGTTGTTCATATTTGGAACTCGCTGAGTAGGAAACTGTAAATGCGCGTTCATTCTCAGCCTTTAGTAGATTGCTTAAATATAAACCCCTTCAGCGTTTTCTCAGGCGTCCACTACCCTAATCCTTCTACAACGATCTCCTGGAACAGAGTAAGCGGCTCACCACCCTTCCGTATCCTTCCACCAAGTGCGGAGAATTATATTTATTTATTTATTTATTTATTTTATTTAGCCCCGTTATATGCAGAGCGGCTTCACAACCTATTCCAGGCAACATACATACAAATATTCGAAAGAATCTGCTAGCAAAGCAACATCTACAAAATGTTAGAGGTTGTAGTAGGACCTTAGTTTGTGCAATTAGTGGATTGCCAAATGGTATAGGCATACAATTAATCCACGTCTGTAATGACTGTTAGTTGAAAGTGAATAAAAAGTGTCATTGGGTGGAACTGGTGATTCCTCAAACTTACTAAAATCGGTCGTATAATCGTACATGGCCTTTCCTCTTTAACAACTGATGAGTGGTGGGATAAAACTGTTTTTAGATGGGAAACTCGCTTACAGTTTCTATCCAGAGATTGCGACAAAAATAGACATGAGACCATTAATTTAAAGGGACCAATATTGACACCGTGAAATGCTTGCCGTTTTGTGGTATGACAGAAATGTATTACCGAAATACTTCAAACCTCCGACAATTAAATGCGAATCATCATTTTTAAAGTTATGTACCACAATTGGGAACTCTTTTAAACCGATAACTAAGATTGCATTTGTTGTGGGCAGCCCCCCTGTACTGTCCTGTAAGGTGAAAATGGTCACGTACCTTATCGTTGAAGGGATTGTTTACATTGCTTAACATAAATATGAAAATTTGTTGCTGCAGTAAAGTTTCTGACATCTTTGTGACTGGGTAATATTAGCACAGTTTCGAACTCATCCACACAATCCTCATCCTTGTATACACGTTTTGAATGAACCTCACCAATAAGACCAATGACAATGTAAGCAAACCCACAGGGGAGGGGATAGGGATTGAGGTTTAATGGCGCTTCAACAACTTAAACCCACAAGGGACGTGTGAATGTGATTTAAGAGTAAAAGAACATGATGGGTTTGGCTTCCAAGCATTCACGGGTATTAATATGGTTCCAAAATCTATGTACGTGATGAACGGATAACGTTACTTTGTATCGTAGCATGTGAATTTCATGAATGGTTTTTTCGGTATAATTGTATGTTGGGCTTTGTAAGAACTGCAAACAGTCAAGTGTTCAGTTAAAGTATCAAGGTGACAAAATGGAGATAAGCGATATGGAGAAATGTGTGGGGATATGTATCTCGTATTTTCAGTACGAGTCAAACGGTAAAGTCCTTGGTGTAGCAGTAGTGCTGCCCCCTTAGCAAGAGTGGCTTAACTTCAGGACAGTTCACACGATTACTAAGATGAAGAGGAAAAATTGCTATTCTCGTACCCGTATACAAAAATGGCTACGTTATATTGTGCTTCAAATCTGGGTATTTTCTGTACGGGTGTAGGAAAACTGATCTCAGTTAAATCAAGGGGGTTTTCGGATCTTGTGTGATGTTCGACTCTGTTAGTATGTCCAAATCGGAATAAACTAAACACTTTTCATTGAAACACTTCACGTTAATCACTTCATGTTTGACCACCAAATATTTGTTCAATAACATGGCTACATACCCACCAGAGTGAGTAATGTTCTTGCGACGTGAATGTTACGTTGCTCAATTTTCAACACCACCCAACCAAAGACGTATTGACAAAAAAGTTCAACTGGTAGATGATTTTTGCGATGGCTGTGTTAATTGCGTGTTGTACATCATGCAGAGTAAGGACGGGTAACACGGCGCTACACCAGTGCACGGGCATGGTGACGACCTCACCTTCAGGTTCCAGTTTTTGCTATAACAATGTGAGGCACAACAAAAAATTGCGTGTGCAGGGCAATGCTGGCCTGGTAACACAGGGAATAACGAGTTCAGGTGAAAATGAAAAGAATCAAAATATTCTTCAACATTGTAAGTAGAAGTGGACTCATTGGGAACAAAATGTTGAAAAAAGTTGTTGAAGGCAGAGGCTCGGACGTGCAAAGGTCCAACATCTTCTTGCGGAACCAAAGAACAGTAGATCGCATTGTGTTGCACAAACAAGTCATCCTTCTCGAAGGTCTGCCAACAGGTGGTGCAGGTTATGAGATGACGTCTATGGTGATGTTGTAGGTTGATATCCGTAGTAAATGAATAACCACAGGTAACACAAATAAATGTTCTGGCAGTGTGACATCGTCCTATATGCCTGGATAGAACCCTGGCAAAGGCATACATCTTATCCGTAGAATGAGCAACGATGAACCATATTTCTATAAAATAAAAGACCAAAATGAAGAGCCATCCAATTATATCGAGTATTTAACGGCAAATAAACCAACCACAGGTCTACATTAAATTAAGTAAATAAACTAAAATAGATAAAATAAGAAAGAAACCAAAAAAAATGGTCAGTTTGACAATTCATTTTATTGGCACAGAGCCTTTACACATTTTTTATTTATACACACTGATCGGGGTAGTCTCAGCTTTAAGAGCAGTAACAATAGTGCTGGCTGAGTGCCCCAAACACCTCATTAGTATAAAAAATATGATAATGTCCGCACAGTCGAGTGTTGAAGGCTTGAAACTGAACTTTGTTATACCACCACTTCTTAGAATGCTGTTTATTCAAGTAACTAACGGTTGAAAATGAAAAGGGCGGCAGACTGTAATGGGTCGAAATATTTGCATGTATCCAATATGTCCAAATTGATGACACTCCATCCTCAAATATTTGTCATGTGATTTGAAGGAAAGGTACTCACGAACGAACATACCTAGGTCTTAAAATGGTGTTGATTTGGTGGTGTTCATTCCGTGTATAACACCTTTCTTCTCGTCAATTTCCAAAAAAGGCTTCGTGCTCACCGAGAGTCAACACGATAATGGTTTGGGGTAAATTAGAGGAAAATGTTAGTCCAATTCCCACAATGCTGTTTTTCACCAGAGACATGTCAGAGAGTTGATCATCTGTGCGGTCGAAGCAGAATAAACAATGTTCATATTACCGTTCCCAACATTATGAAATAACATAGCTAAACCAATATACATAGATATGAAAGCATTTACGAATTGTTATAGTCAAAGTCAAAAGTGAATGGTTTTCCATTGAAAATTTCGCCATCAATGGAAATGGTTATAGAGTTGAGTCCAAAGTTTTCAAAAAAGAAGGCAGTGTTCGAGTAAACGTCATTATAAATTACGTGTCTCATCATGGCTACAATTACTCGACGGAGAACATTTTCATTAAATGGGTTACCCACCTGTCCACTTCTCAATACTTTACCAAGATGTGGGCCCTAAGTTCGGTCTTCCTATACTGATATTTAGCTGACGAAGAAGTGACCAGCAAGCAAGCGTGTGCTAATAAAATGTTTGGTGAAGGCGTTACGTTACAGAAGTGTAAGGGAGCATCTAAAAACTCAACAATTCGATTGACGTTGGTGCAACACCGGCGGTGTTCAGGTATAAATGGAATATGGCTCTGTATGGAACGAAACGTAATTTTATTGCTGCATTGTTTAAATTCAATCTAGGTTGCATGACGAGATCGTGGGGAACTCATCCCATTAATTTAATGGCAGTGCTTTTGATATATGTGCGGGTCTTTTGGAGGTGGTACCCATAATGCCGAATACAATTGGATGTTTTTCGCTTCCGTAGAGTAACTCAGAAGTGTTTGAAAGAAAGCCCTAAAACTGGAATTGTTGTTGGTGCTGCCAGCCAGTTTTCCATTTTTTTTTAATATCCTCTTCAGAAGACATGTATTGAAGCCATAAATTAAATACCTTAGTCAAGAAGCTAACAGCAGCAGTCAAATCGGTTCCACTACATTTATTAACCTTTAATACACTGCAAGATCCAATAAAGTTTCGGACAGATCCATGTAACTTTTGTTTCCCGGTATAGTAAAATCTATCATTCGACTCGCCGAAACTGGCACAACTGGTCTGTACTCTTCACATTTGACTTTTTGGACAGAAAGTTGTGTCGGTTCACAGAAAAAAGGTCCAGGGGGCTCAACAAACACACACAGAAAATTGACCCCTCATATAAAACAATTTTAACACTAGTCTTTTTTTTTCCTGCTCGTCTTACCTTCACGCAAACAATTAAGTTTTATCCCAGAGAAGGGGCCGCTAACCCAAACTTCCCTTGTAATATTTTTCCCATATCACTCATTACATTGCTTGCAGTTTCATTGATCCTATCTCTTGTCATCCTTAAAGCGTTCCCACATAAATAGTCAGCTCCTATACCTACGACAGTGCTAAGTGCTTTTTACCAAAATAGTTACCAATGCTTCTTAAAAAGAGCATAGCCATATGCCTCAGGGATCTGAACAAACTACATTATCTGTGCCCTGCCTGGAAATGTATGCCCGTGAAGACCCCAGCCAGGCGGGCATACAAATTTGTTTACGGACATTGATACTCTATGATGACATCACAATGATGACACGATGAAGCCTACCTACGTTTTTTTAGGCCTCAGGAGGTGTAAGGTAATGACGATGCGATCGAAGGAGCCAAAAGGAACACGGACCCCATATCAGTTCTTATATCTATATTAATATTGTGTATAGTTTTTGTTAATAAAGGATAATAATGCAACCTGTAGAACATGCCGATTGTATCTTCTTCCTTCTCACCTTCTATCTTAACTATTCGTAACAAAGTCACTACAACGTCACCGACAAATTGTGGCGTAATAATATCGGTGTATACCCAAAATGATTTAATAGCACTATCGTAATGAGCATGCATGAATCCCTAAACTTGTAAAGCATTAGGAATCCCGATAAAGTTTGCGCTCTTAAATCCAAATTTTTCAACTAACCCACCGAATAAAATCGGATAAGTATTTCCATTGTCAGACTGCCAGTGTATATTTTGAAACTTTCTGTGTCTTTTATTGTACAATAACATAGGGAGGGGGAGCTCCCTTACTGAGAGCTTTGCCGCACCTTTACTTCAGAATGTTTTAATTTCATTGTTAATATCTGAGGTAAAATCGTTCAAATTCCCGTAATGCTGTCCCGGCCTAATGCACTTTAATTCAACAACTGGAAATGTAGAGTATTGATCCACATCGACATCGGTCATTTCTATCATGTTCTAACTAGCATTAAAATTATTTCGGCAGGACATTTGACTCAAGGCTACTTTGTACTGCTTCCCCAAATAAATTGGTTCGGCTTGTTATTAGGATATAAATCAATAGATCCATCGCTTGGAAGATGCAACCACTAACCTAACCACTTGACAAAATAATTTGTGCACCTCTAACACTTCCTGGTACGGAGCACACATTCTACTTTATATACTCCTGGCGGCCTTAAGGAAAGTAATTCTTGATCGTACGAGGTGCCCAAAATATCCTCATATATCCTCACTGTATACGTATGAAAGATATGTTTACAATTCTTACCTTTAATATATAACAATCTACTCCGACCAGTTTGGCTTGAAGCCCTTGTCAAACCTCCTCCTTCTCAGTTCTCAGCCCCATTTTGAAGGGGGTCCCTTATAATAGCAAACCCACCACTCCCATACAAATTGATGAAAACTTCGCCTTTATGACCTTATTTCACCTGTACAGGTTTCATTTTAATGCTCCTGTGAAACAAACGATTGTAAGCATGCATGACGTCTTATAAAACGTTTGTGTAATAAATGGTGTTGTTTGTGTACGAAAAATGACTAATTCTAGTATGGTAAGTACGAATATTGTGTTCAACTGGGCTGCATTTAAAATTTAGAGTGACGTAATGTTGAATATTAAACCTCTTAATTACCCCGTTTACTGGAGCGGTAAAGATATCTATCCCGTGGTCAGAAAAGCTGTTCTTGGGAAACACGCCCCTGTTAACTTAAGGCACGATACACTGAAACCATATCTTTGCTGTTGAGAGGCAATGCGAAGCACTTCTTTGAAAACATGTCTATCATAATTAATAAAAAATTAATGCCATCATTGTTGGGAGCTAAATTGCGTACATTAGTCAAATCCATTCCCAAAATTTTATTAATTCCACCCACCCTAATTCTGTTATGTTCGGATTTATGTATAATAAGCCTAAACAAACTGTAATTAGGTTCAACTAGCTCTTAATTGCTTTAAATGAAATTTTATGACCCTTGGCCTTGACTGATATGTGCAGCCTAGACATTCCTCCGAAGCTGCCCGCATCTCGAGGGTCGAAAAAATTGATTTTCAAATATCATTGGTGGATATTTTTGTCCTTTTCGACTCATCTTCGAACTCACCAGGTGTTATTCTGGACACCCGGTCAGAGTCCCAAATAACTAAGGGGTGGGGGGACCACATCTATATGGTTTCTCAGAGAAATGCTAGAATGTTGCATAGTCGTCTTGCAGGGGTCGTAGGCACTAATAAACGCCAGCTGTAAAGCAACATTGTTTCTTGTATGAAGCTATGAAGCAATGTTGCTTTCCCGCCTTATTATGTATGTGTGTGGCCTCTAGGTAACCACTGAGAAAGATTGAACAGCTACTTAGCTTGGTTGGAGCCTGTACCCAGAACCCGCCCTGGTAGCACAGTGGTAGAGCTCCCGGCTAGTAAACGGGAGGTACTGGGCTCCAGTCTCAGTCGGGGCAGTTGTATTTTCTTTCTTTCTCAGACTAGTGTATTGTGTATCCTCACAAAGCCAGTCTTTAATGCAGATCGCTTAATCCGTTTACCCTTTACATTATGATTTCTTCTTTATTAGAATAGTTGGTGGTGGGGATGGATTTTAAGCTTTTTCTAATCTTTGAAATATTTGTGCGCTGTAGCTCTTGGAGTAATTCTGGCTAGTTATGTTTTAGGAATTTAAAGTTAGTAATTTTTGGTTGTAATTACTATCTCGTTAATTATGTGTGTACTTGCATTCAATGAAAAATGTTACATGGATTTGTGTCTAAGGCGATGCTTGAGCGTTAGAGCACCCATCATACTATAAAATGAGATATCTAATGATTAAAAAACGGAAATTAAATTAGTCTCTAATGTGGGTAAGAGCAACACACATGATTGTTTGGTTGTTCGGTTGTTGACTGACATCCTTGTTACACAGTGCATTTATTTTGTGAACAAATTATTCATGCTTTTACTGTGTTGTTTGAAAACAGCTCTTGTCAAAAGTGTGTTAGTAGAACTTCGTTAGTATTTAAATATATTTAAATCCATGTGGAAAATCACTGGGTTATTGTATTAGTAAACTTGTTAGTTGTTGAAAACGCTAATAATTAAATTTGTTATTAGGCTAGTTGCTGTTGAACGAGATATAGATTTTTACGTAGGCTAGTAAACTAAATTAATTTTTTATTTTTTTTAAAGCTACCTGTTAAATTATTACGCTAATAAACTAGAATTCAGATAGGCAAAACCGAATTGTATTAAATTAGGAAATTAATTTAATTAGATGTTAAAAAATGGCTTAACTGCCTTGAATAATTGGTTAACCTTTGGTAAAAAATTTAAATATTTTTGCAATTATAGTTTAGGAGGAACTTTACTTTGTTGATGGATACGTCCATCTTGGTTTAGGGATAAAAGATGTTTTAAATAAATCAGTTTTGGCCACACCTAGCATTGTTGCTGAGTGCATTACATTCTTTCGACGTAGTCAACAGCCAGGTGAAACAATAGGTGAATTCGTGTCCATTTTGAGAAATTTAATAAAATTTTGTGACTCTGATTTAGTCATAGAGGTGAACAAGGAAATGATCCACAATCACATGGTGGGTGGGGTCCAAACCAGGGTAATATAACGTCAATTGCTTAAGAAAATACATGCTCTTAAAGAATGTACTCACGTTGTTACTTGAATCCGAGGAAACTGAACAGCTTGAAATAATAATAGCGGTGCGGTTTCAGCAAATTATGTTAAGAAACATAAATCTAAAAATCCTAGTAACAAATCTAAACCTAGCTAGGATATTCATCGCATTTGCTGCACAAATTTGGGTCACATCCAGTCTAGGTGTACATATAGAGACTACACTTGTGGGTGTTGCCACGAGAAGGACCATTTAAAAGCAGCGTGACACCAAAAATCGAGCAACGAAACAAAACGGGCATCGGCACCGTTTGAAGCACTGTGAAGCTTTTTATCAAGCAAACCCATAAAAAATCTAAACATAAATATGGTTATAAGAAAGTTAACAAGCTCGAGTGAGTCAGAATTTTCACATTCTGAAACTGAAACCAAATCTGAGTGTGAATCATCTAGCGATTATATTTCAAACAAAATGCTCAGCCTGAATTTGATACCACGACAAAGTATACTAAAGCAGAAAAATGGCTTTTAGATTGTGTATTAAATTATGTATAACTATTGTTAGAAGTCGATAGCAGTTATGACACTACAATAATTCTATTATATGGTATGAACGCTATTTCTAAAATTGTACAATAACACCCTGTACAATGGCGATGCAACAGTTTAATAATGCAAGCAAAAACGTTTTGGTTATTCTTAACTTAAATGTTACAATTGGAAAACAAACTAATTATGCGGATATGCTAGTGGCTAGTAGTAGCGAACGTCCGCCATTTTGGGCAAGGACTGGGTTTCTAAGTTTAATATAAATCTGGATCAATGTTGGCATTTGCAAGACTACAAAATTGAGATTTGCAACAAAATTAAAACTTTTAATACTACAGTGAATACCAGAGAAATTGAGTCAAAATTCCCTCATTTTTTTCCAGCCTGGTCTGGGAAAGTTCAAGGATTAAAAGACGACAATTCGACACAAAGCTGATGCTAGCTCTGTTTACAGGAAAGTTCGCGCATTACCACTTGCATTAAAGGATGTTAATGAGGAAATTAGACGTTTGGTGTCATTAAATATTTTGGAGCCTGTTACCACTAGTGAGTGGGCCACGCCATAGTCATAGTTCATAAACTGAACGGACAGGTGAGGGTGATAGGTGACTACAGTACAGCTGTAAATCCTAAGCTTGAGGTAGATCACTACCCTGTCCCTAAAGCTGCTACTCCATTAGTGACTTGACGAGCTACAACACGTTTAGCCTTATCGATCTCAAGGATGCTTTTTTACAAATTGAGCTAGATCCTAGCGCACAAGAAATTCTAAACATAAACACACATTTGGTCTTTTCATATGGTTAAGGGTCCTCCTAGGACTAGCTAGTGGTCCCGGAATATTTTCGCATTTAATGTTAGGGTTAACAGCTAGTATTCCCAAGTGTTAGCTAGTCTATGACGACATTTTGGTGAGAGGGAAAGGTATTGAACATGATCATGCGTTAACTGAATTATTAACATCACTACAAAGCTCACGGTTGCACCTTGGGATCGAAAATTGCAAACTGGCACAGCCCAGTCTCAAGTATTTGGGTCACATTATCAACAAAGAAGGTATCCACACCCTGCCTGTAGTTGTGGATGCCATTGTCAACGCCCCTTATCTTACAAGTATCGCTGAACTATTCTTAGGGTTTATCAATCAGTACTTCAAATATTTACCTAACCTTGCACATATTTTGTCCCCCATAACAAAGCTGTTGAGCCCTAGCCTCTAAGGTTAAATGGGTTTGCTGAGTGTACTAAATCTGTGGCGAGTGTCAAAAAATTATTTGTTCAGTCCAAAGTCTTGGTGCACTATGACCCTAAGCTTAAGTTGAAGTTGGTCTGTGACGCGTCTCCGTATGGAATCGGAATTGCCTTATGCATGTGATGCCGAATGGAGGCGATAAGCCGATACTTTTGCTTCTCGCAAGTTTACACATACACCTGCAGAGCAGAGCTATTCGCATTTTGAACGCGAAGCTCTAAGCATCTATTGGGGAGTAAAATGCTTTCACGAGTTTTTATATGCTCAACACTTCATTCTGCTATCCAATCAAAAAGCACTACTTTGGATTTTTGGCAAAAAAGTGGCATTCCCCAGATGGCCATCGCCACAGTACAATGTTGAGCGCTTATGTTAAATGGGTATCACTATACATTTCAACAAAAGGCGGCGAAGGCCAATTTAACGGTCGATGCTTTATGACGTATGCCATTACCCAACAAAGAAAAGAACAAAGACAAAGCTGAAGAATATCGTGTGTTGGTAGCAAAGGCAATAGACAAACTTCCTGTTCAAAGTGAAACCCTAGCATCAGCTACAAAAAAAGATGCTATATTCTTTAAGTCCTAAAATATACAAAGCATGGCTGGCTTGAAAAGGTTAGCGCCCCTGAGTTACAGCTCTATTTTATTCACAATAATGGAGTTTCGCTGGAGCTCAATAAATTATTTTGGGGGTGCCGTGTTATTCTGCCTTTACAATTTTGTAAGCAAGTGCATAAAAATCTACGTAGTGGTCACTGTGGTATCGTCAAGATTAAGGGTTTAGCCAGATCAAAATGCTCGTGGCCTACGATCGACCAGCAACTAGAAAAGAACGTCAAAACCTGTGATGCTTGTCAGCAGAATAACTGTCAAATGCTTGTTACCAGGACGGTCAACCTTCTGGTCCCAAGCATAACTGTGAATACCCATTAAAAACTAATGAAAGGATCCATGCCGATTTTGCTGGCCACACAGATTGGTGTTTTCTTGTTATGGTTGAAGCCGACTCAAAATATCCTGTTGTAAAATTAATGAAGAGCATCACTTCTAAGAAAGTGACAGAAGTTTTTGACGAATGCATGACTGATTTCGGTTTAATTTCGACGCTCGTTACAGACAATGGACCACAGTGGATGAGTCACGAATTTAAGAGCTATTTAGCACAATATGGCAGTAGACACATTACTGGTCCTGCATTTGCCCCATTTTTAAATGGGCAGGTAGAAACTTTCGTTAAGAAATTTAAGAGGGTTTTATAAGGCTGAAAGGGCAGAAGGGAGCACTATTAAGCAAGCTACTTTAACTACCTACCATCTGCCAGAATTATCCCAAATGCTACTACGCAGCAAACACCCAGTAAATTATTCTTAGGAAGGGAGATGAAAAGTAAGTTAGACTTGCTCCTCCCAAATCCTACAAAAATTGATGACAAAAAGTAGTATGACCTGTAAAGTTAAAGATAATTCATTAGTATGGGCTAGAAATTACTCTCATACTATAAGACGAAAATGGTTGCCTGCTAAAGTCTCAAAAGAACTTGGTCACTCACAAATCGAGATTGAACTGAGAATGGTGTAACGCTCAGAAGACACTCGGAACAACTGCGCATTCGAGACATTAATCTGCCTGATTCACCAATAAACAGTCTAGAGCTAACGAGCAAAGATCGGGAGTCAGTTTTGTCGAGCCCCCCATCAAAGTCAAGGTCAAATCGAGTCAGCCAATCAAAGTCCTACATCTGTTAATGACCAAATAAGGGTTAAGCCGACTACTGACTGCGTAGTAATAACATCACCCAAATGTGCCACACAGTTGTCAACAGAGTCAAACATCGACGCTTTACACAGCTAAGTAGTGCTACTCTGAATGTCAGCACTGCTAAAACAAGCGGCTAGAGCAACTGCCTAGTCGCACCGGAATGCTCAGAAGACACTCGGAACAATTGCGCATTTGATACGTTAATCTGCCTGATTCACCAATTAAACAGTTTAGAGCTAACGAGCGAAGATTAGGAGTCAGTTTTGTCGAGCCCCCCCCCCCCCCCCCCCAATTGACGCCACCCTCAACCTCACACAATTGGTGTTTCGCACAGCATTCATGCCTGCACGCTGAATTCATGCTCTCGCTCTCTCTATCGACGCCTCAGAGAGGAAGCCGCATGGATTCAAAGCTCTAGTTTCAACGAATAAACAACGTTCTCAAATGCACTAGCTCCAGTATCACGATCCCTGGAATTTGCAAGGAGCAATCCTCGCAAAGACGTGGCGCCCGACAGGTTGGATGGAAACAGAACTTTTGTAACAAAAACTTTCAAATCTTTGTGTTGGTGAAATCCCTGCGTTTTTGGCAATTGCCAGCACCCAGCGTTAGCGCCAAACAGCGTTTGATCAACTGCTATGACAAAATGAGGTGAGATCTAACCTTGAATTATAACTGGGAGGGACCCCAAAAGATGCCAAAGAATTCGCTTTTATTTGCTGTCGACAAGTTGGCAATTTCAGTGTCCTGAACTTTAATGTGTTTTCCTTCCAATGGAGCCGTATCATGCACGCCAAGGCGAGACGAGGCTAGCAGGAAAGATACTCCAGGAAAAGTAGTCCGAGGCATCACCCCCCCACTTGAAATTGCAATCGTTGCTATAAGAACTGTTTTGCACTCTGTAATTTATTGGGCAGACATTAATGCATTAATGGGGGGGGGCTATGAAAATGAACATTTCAGGGATTTTCAGTGTTTTTGTAGAAAATGATTTACACAAAGCCTTGCAGATAATAGCAGATACTAGCTCGCGTAGGGATAATAGAGTTGATTCATGCACTGAAGCTGAGGTCATAACGTCTGAGCACGCACAATGTTGACGTCATCCTTTGCTGAGCGTGTTTAATCTTTTGTAGACCCCGTAGCACACTTCGATGTCATTTTCAAGCCTAAACGCTGCCATTTATGTTTTTTTCCGTAATTTTGGATGAAATTCATCGATATTAACGTCACGAATCCACAGTTTTCGCTTCCAAACCCCAATACAAACCTAACGGTTTAAGCATTGATGGAGTTCACATAGAAAATATGCAAGACTTAAGTTTCAATAGTTTTAGTAATTTTCTTGGTCGTAGGGCGAGATCACTAAACAGCACTCCACTAAGCGCTAGTTGCCAAAATCCACCGCTAGAAGGCAGCACCGCTCGGCACGATCGAGTTAATGAAAATCAAAATACGATTGATAGTAGCGAGTGGTTTGCAATGCTGAAAATGATGTCTGAGTAAAATGATAATCTGACAAGATTTACTAGCTCAAAATAAACTGTTGCTCAAACACTTACAGTTGCAAAATAAACAACTAGACAATTAAACAAAGATGTTAAGCAACTGAAACTGCATCAAGCAGCCAGTGACTGTTTAAGTGCCGACCAAACCAATAGCATAAACACGACCAATGCGGTCGAATGCCTAGCTAGCACTACCCTAAATCAGAATTTGTTAGCACCCCACACAACCGGAAACGCGCAATTTTCGGAATTTTCAAGCACGCAAGATGGAAGTAGTGCGGATTTGCCGCTAGATGATCGTCGTCACTCGAATCTTCGTTACTCCACAAGGGATTCGATCTCTGACACTGCCACACGACCTCCTTGGATGTCGGAAATTACTTCAGCTGTGGGACAAGCAATATAAACTTCACCAACTTGGGGAGTGAAACAGATCTCAACACCTTGATCAATACCACCACACTTCAGCTGACTGGAAGGCATTTGTCTACTGGCAAATCTCAAACCATCATGGAATGCACCATGTTGGGAAAATATAAGAATTGGTGAAACGCACTTAAATTGAAGCCACGCAACTAGAATGATGTGAAACAAAACCTACGAAAGGCTTTCAAGAAACCTCTGAAAGACTATGAACGACTCGCCATCATTCAAAAAACTTGGCAAGGCTTTCAAGACCCTCCAGGTGAGTTTACGCACCAGCTTCTCTGGCAGATCAGTAAACTGGACAAGGGAATGTCCAAAAGGGCCCAAGTCAAACTCATTGTCGCCCAAATGCATGACAAGCTGCGGACGCACTTTGCTTTGGTGAAATTAAAGACAACAGATGAGCTGCTAGCAGAAATTGACGACTTACCTTCCCATCTGCGTTTCCCAGAGAAGAAAGTTGGCAAGAGTCGAGCCAACAGTCATGCAGACAAACATCCCAACGGTCAGACACAGCATCCATCATACCAAACTGGAATTCAACCGCAATGTCAACAGCAAGCACAGCCTCAACAGCAGTCACCTGCAGAACCACAGCAGAGCCTAAACCCCTCCTCGCCAGCCTTTGAACCCTCTGCAGCTTCTCCTGGTGCACAGCAACCATTGCCGCAACAAGATGCCCAACAACCTTCATCACCAAAGAGTTCAATATGCAGGCCCACCAGACCCAAGCCATGTCACAGACACATCACCAGTTATAATTGCAATGAACTTGGGCATATATTGTCCTTCTGCAACATACCAAGAAAGTCGTGTCCTCCGCCGCAGGAGCAACAGGCGTTGTATGTACGCCCACCAATCACAATGTTTTCTATACACACCGTGGCTTATCGGAAGAGTTTCTTTGCAGGACTTGACTCAGGCTCAACATTCAGTCACATCAAAACAGGTTAGCTACAAGTGATCAACCCGGAAGCAGTGAAGGTCACGAAACCTTTCACAGGCCTGCAACCAACTCTCACAGATGGACGTCATGAACCACTGCCGAAGGGGCAAATTACGATTCCCATTGTGATTCAGGGGAAATACATAACCATGAACTTTCAGGTACACGACAACCTAGCCACTGAGTGCATTCTGGGTCATGACTATGTCACCAAGGTGAAGCTTCACATCGATTTCGCAAACGCAATGGGCAACTTTGATGGAACGTCAGGCATTCTTTCCCACTGTCGGCACATGCTGCGAACCCCCACAACCTCCCGAAAAACGCAACGTGGTTCATCCAGTCTGACGAAGGTATGGAGAAACTAAATCAGCTAACGGATGGGCAGTTTGAATATCTCGAAGCGATGCTGGACAAGTACCAGGACATCTTCCCGGGAACGCCAGGCAAAGTCAAGAGTCTACCATACAAGATCCAGCTAAAGGTAAATGCGGAGCCCAAGTGCCAGAGTCTACTCAGCTTAAGAAAGCAATCAGAAGAATGATTGACGATCTGGAGAACATGGGACACATTTAACACACCGAGAGCCAGTGGGACTCACCCTTCTTCTTGAAGTGAAAGAAGAACGGTGGAGGCTTCCATCCTGTGCTGGATTACCGCTACCTGAACAGCTGAATCAAGACCGACAACCACCCAAATTGGCAAGGTTCTAACTAACATTTTTGAAAAAAACGAACTTTTAGTGTCCAGAGGTTCTATCTACATTTCTCTACCTATTTTACTACAGAAAACGAAAACTTCCCAACTAAATCCCATTCTATAAACAGAAAGACATGGTTCTATCTGCTGAAAGCCCGACTACAATAGAATGACACGGTTCTAACTACAGCGGTCATTATGACAGGGTTCCATCTGCGTCGCGACCAACTAAAACGACCTTGAACTCGGCTGAGGAGCAGGCTGGCCAATCACCACCTTAGTGGTGATGTAAACAAAGATGGCAGGCCTTAGAAAACGCATTTCTCTCACGGCTGAGCAACAAAGTAAAATTGTTGACGATTTTGATTTTCTAAGTGAAATCGAAAGCAGTGGAAGTGAAGTTAGGATGTCAGAGAATGGCAGTGATGCATGCAGCGATGATGAGCAGCGCGCACAACGAAGAAAAAAACGTAAACACGTGCGATCAACAATGAAAAGTTTACCGTAAGTTCAATAATACGAAATCATGTACGGATCACTGAAGTGTTATGTTGCCGCCAGCTTTAAATAATATGTAATTTTGATTTTAGGGAACAATTAGATGATGAGCTAAGAGAACGACAAGGAAACGAATCAATAATTGATTTCAATGAAGAACAAGCGCTTCCGGCAAGGGATAATGCGTCTCTTGATACAGAACCACAGCCCGGAATTCTACTGGCCCAAGGCCGTCCGAACAGAAATGGGTAAATAATAAATAATAAATAACTAAATAAATAAATAGGCCTACACTCGCAAATAATCTAATTTATTTTATGTATGTATATATTCACAAAATAAGTATATACATAAAAATTAATTTATATAAATAAATAAATTTATATATACTATATACTACTCAGGGTGTAACTGAAAGATCCGGCCAATCTTTTTAAAGGTGTAGTCCATTATAAAAAAAAAGACCAAAACGTCCGGTAAACATGGGTCTGGAAATGCACCTTCTTTAGTCACAGCCCCCCAAAGTTACAGGTTAAGGTAAAATCTTTCATAACTTTCCGCCTAATCCTTCCAAATCAATACTCGTTACTACATCATTATTGCAATTACAGTGCTTCAAGTTAATGTTATTATGAGGCCTAAAAACGTTACAGATTGGGCAGCATGGGGGGAGTGTGGGGTGGGGCAAAACTTCTTCGGCCGTTGCTGAAATAAACATTACATTGCTAATTAGTACAGTAACTGAAAGGTCAGGCTAAACCTAATGACAGATCCTAATACACATCATAACAACACAAAAGACCATGGAAAACCATCCTTTTAAAGCTACTAAAGAAGTTCCTCCAATCCACCATGCCCCCACCCCCCTCTCCCTCCACCGCCATACAGTCCCAATCACTAAGTTGTGGGACATCATATTAACATTTACATTATGAAGTAATGAAATACTAAGAAGGATGTGTCAATTGTAGTGGTTTGGAAAGATTACGTGGGAAGGTACGGGAAAATAGCAACATTTTGCCCCTAAATTGGAGGGGGAGGGGGGCTGTAACTAAAGACGGGTGCATTTCTTGACGAATGAATGTTCATAGGAATTTTTAGTCTTCTTGTTTGGACTACACACAACCTGAAAATTTGGCCAGAGTTTTATGTTACACCCCGTATAATTGTTCATACTGTTGCTTTCAGTGTCTCCTACTGTAATTTTTTTAATGTTTTGTCATAAGTTTAACCCATGCAGGGGTGCTTAACTTAAGGCCCTGTAAGTTTTGGGGGTAGGGAGAAAAAATGTACAGCCCAAGTTTCGTGGATGAAGCTCCCATAATGCTAAAGTCTGACTTTGCTTTATTATGCAACTAACTAAAATGATAAAAAAATATCTCTAGGCCTACTCTTTTTTTGCCATTACTTTACCAAATTACTAAAGCTTCCTGTATTCAGTGAAGCAAAAATTTATTTCATATTTTGAAACGTTTAATATTTGCACTAATTATAACTTAGGAATATGAGTAAAAGGTCAAACTGTTACGTAGGCCAACACTGCTGGGCATTCTAGTGTATTATGTTGGGTTTTCTCGTTTTAATTTTATGTAGCATTGATATTTAGTTTATTTTCTATTGCAGCAATGAGGTACGGTATGAAATGGAAGTCAATATTCCACATGTGGCAACTGAACATTCTGATACTGTAAATCATGACATCCCCAATGAAATTATGCCAAGGTAAGGATAATGTCATAGATTATGCTGCACTGAAATTAGGGCACTATGTGTGAAGTTTTTAAAGAAAGCTGAAGTTCTTCATTTTGTTTTACTTTAGGGATGGTGTTCCTAAAAAACAGCTAACAAGAAAGCGCAAAAGAAATGTTGGTGACTGGGCTGCAAACAAAAGAAAAAAAGCATATCATTCAGGACAAGCCTTCATATCAAAACGTAAAAAAAATGTAGAAGCAAAGAATATGAACATAAAGAAAGACTGCACAACTTCTTGCAAATTTCGTTGCACAACCAGAATCACCAGTGATGAAAGGAAAACAATAAGGGATCAATATTATAAATGTAACCAAAAAGATAAGAGCCACTTTTATTTAAAGACGACGAAACGACAAGAAAAAGGCAGAGCTACAGTCCGGGGCAGCAGCCGTAGAACCCACTCTTTCAGCCATTTCTTCAATCTGAATGATGAATCTGTACGTGTCTGCAAACAGTACTATTTAGATACTTTAGGCATAAGTCAGAAGCCTATCTATAATGTGCACAAAAATAAAAATCCAATAACTTCTTGCCCTGGTGAAGACAAAAGAGGCACAAATCCAAATAGTCGTAGAAACAAACCAGAAGAGGTGCGTCAACATGCTGTAAGTCATATAAACTCTTTCCCTAAAATTGAGTCCCATTACTGTAGGGCAACAACAAAACGCCAATACCTAGAATATCACTTAACAGTAAGTAAAATGCATGAGCTTTATGTAGAAAAGTGCAAAACAGATAATATGGAGCCTGTGAAGCTGGCGTACTATCGAGAGATATTCAACACAGAATTTAATTTGGGATTTCATGTTCCAAAAAACGACAGGTGCGATTTGTGTGAAGAACACAAGATGGCTAAAGCAAATAACACTTTAAGTGATGATTTACAGAGTAAATATGATAAACACGAAGTAGAAAAAACTAAGATGCGAGAAGAGCGCAAAGTTGACCGTGAAGAAAAAAATAAAATGGTGATATGTTTCGACCTGGAAAATGTGATAACTCTTCCAAAGGCTGGGACCAGCAACTTTTTTTATAAAAGGAAGTTGAACACGTACAATCTTACGGCCCATGTATCAACGTCAAAGAAAGCGTATTGTGCCTTGTGGACCGAAGCCTTGTCAGGTCGAGCAGGAAATGACTTGGCAAGTGCTGTAGTAATTATTCTGGATAAGGTTGTGGTAGATAATCCAGGTACAACTGAAATTACGCTCTGGAGTGACAGCTGTGTTCCCCAGAACCGTAATTCAATTATGAGTTTTGCCCTTATGAAATTCATGGAACGCCAAACAAATATTTCATCTATTACCATGAAGTTCTCAGTTCCTGGGCATTCTTGCATACAGGAAGTAGACAACTTGCTAGGCCAAATTGAAAAGGCCCTGCAGGTTGCAGAGTATTATTCGCCTGTATCCCTGATGGCTGTACTCAAGAACGCAAACAGAAAATCACCAATGTGCATTCTTCGAATGAAGAATACGGACTTCAAGGAGTACCAAGCGGTAGCAAAGAACATGCAGTATGTGAACATACCATTCAGCAAAGTAAGCCATCTTCGCTTCACCGAAAGCAAGTATGAAGTGGAGTACAAGACTTCGTTTTCAGATGATGTCTTCATTAAAGCAAATATTCGAAGAACACAAACTGCAAGAAACCGTCGTGAAAATATAACAGCAGGTTCTCCTCCTTCAGCAACCATTGAATTAAGACTGCAGTCTAATCATCAGCTATCAAAGGAGAAGATTAATGATCTATCCACTATGCTGAAATGGATGCCTTTAGTAGATGTGGAATACTACACAAAAGTTGTAAAAATTCCAAACGAAAAGCCAGTAAAAAAGTAATACTGTTACATTCCAGTTGACTTGCAATGGAAAATCAGTAGTATATAGTATTGTTGAAAGTGCTTTGAGGCTTAACTGTAAAATGTTTTATGTTAATGTAGATAACACATACGACTATTAAACCAACTTTGTGTGTTTCTCCGATTCTGTAATTGGTCTCATTTATTAAGTAACCTAGGGTATTTATTAAAACGTGCACAACTTTTAACCTACATTGTAATTTGATGCCTGATACTATCTGATACCTGTCATACGCCATGGCATCAGTCCCATTAACAATACCAGCATCAGTGTCAGTACAACCATGGTTATTTTTACTTGGTTTCTAAGTTTTAGGTGTTGGAACCATGTCATTCTGAATTTTCAATGACATTTTCAGAGAGACATGGTTCTATCTGCAAAATGCAGTGCCTGAAAACGGCTGTAGGGCATGTTCTAAAATGGCAATTTTTTTTTACAAAACATGTTTCATTAAACGTAGTTAGGGCACCAAAACTTATTTGAAGTGAAACAATAGGGTAGGCTGGATGGGTTTTCAAAACTTTAGGCCTTAATTCCCCAAAATAGGGGTAAGTGCACTTGGAACCCTGTCAATCTGGGGCAACTCAATGCCGTGCACCGACGAAGTATTTCACTTCTTGGCAGGAGCCAAGTACATAGCCCTCCTTGACGGTAAACAGGGGTTTCACCAGATCCCGCTAGACTCACAAAGCCAGGATTGTACAACATTCATCTGCCACCGGGGCGCCTACAAATTTAAGGTTCTTCCTTTTGGGTTAAAAACAGTGAGCCAAGCTTTCCAGCGTGCGATGCAGTTGAACCTGGGCAATCTGATCGACAAGTATGTAAATTATACATCGATAACATCACTATCGCCACGAAGACCCGGGAAGAGCACTCCTGGGCCCTGTGAGCGATCTTCAAGAGGCTCAGGGACGCAGGTTTCACACTAAAACGGAAGAAATGTCACTTTGGAGTGCCAGAATTGAAGATCCTGAGGATCAAAGTGACGGCAAAAGTGATCCAACTGACCACGGATCACATGACTTTCATCAGGTACTTCCTGAGACTTACCATGAGGATGAGCTCCAGGGACTTTTGGGCCTCTGTGGATATTTCCGCAAGTTTATCGCTCACTTTTTCTCCATAGCAACCCCGCTCCACCGAATGACCAGGCACGACGTTCATTTCATCTGGAAGCAAGAACACCAGGCGGCATTCAAAACCCTCCAAGACAAACTCCCGGAGGTGAAGATCCTGTCTCTTCCAGACTTCAGTACACCCTTCGTCATCAAAACCAAAGCGTTGCTCTCACAGACCATCAATGGGGAGGCGAGAATTATCGAGTTCTACAGCCGCATGCTGAAGGACAGTGAACTGAAGTAACCGGCTTTCGAGCTTGAAGCACTCGCAGCAGTGGATGCTGTGGAAAACTGGCAAATTACGTTGCTGGTGGCATATTCTTGCTAATCACCGATAACTCCGCCTTGAAATGGGTGCTGTCGAAAAAAGTCCTCAGCGAGAACCGCCAGATGAGCGATCCACCTACAAACCTATGACTTCGACGTAATCCTCAGGCTAGGGAAAGACAACTTGATTGCGTACACCCTCTCCAGGAATCCACCAGTGGACGACTCCAAGGATTCAGACTCTTCAGACAAAGATGAGCAAGACAAAAGCAAGGGACAACCTACTAGCGCTGTTCAAGTGCTAGTGATGGAACGTCACAAATCTCTGCCGTATCCCATCATCTACATCCAGGAACACCCAGTTATCGACATCCGGGACAAGAAGCAGCTGAAGGAGGCTCAAGACAGGGTTGCCAACATGCAAAGAATCAAAAAGGCATTGACAAGGCCAAATGTCGCGAGGCAAAAGTAAACCCACAACTACGTCCTCAAGATTACCAGGTCGTACTCTCTCGACACCAATGGACTTGTATACTACATTGATCCAATAGCAGCCAAAAGAGGACTCCCGAAGGCGGCATAGCGTATCGAGGTACCCAAAGCTATGACACACACTTATCTCCACGACTGTCATGACAGCAAACAAGCTGGCTACCTGGGCGTAACCAAGACAATACAGCACTTAAGAGCAGTCACTCATTGGCCGAGACTGTTTTCCGACTGCAAGGACTAAGTCAGGTCTTGTCATGTATGCCAGATCTCCAAGACTTTGCAATAGCGCAGGGCCGGTGACATGCAACCCGTGATACAGCAAGTACTTGATGGGGGAGGTGGGGAGGGAATTCTGTCAGGGCACTGTAACTTTATACTTTTTTTATGTTTGTAACAGCAGCGGTAACATATTTTTTTTGGAAAAATAATGAATAAAATGTTTTGAAATATTATCAACTGTTCATCAGATACGGAAATTTAAGTATAAAGTTAAGGCACGTAGTTTTTAAACATTTGTTGGGAAAGTAGTTTATGTGAAAGAAAAAATTGGTTAAAATATTTTTTTTCAAAATCAATTCTTTATAAAGTACGTCAATTAATTATTTCAAATTAATTACTCCAAATTTCAAAATTAATGGCTTAAATACTGACTCTTAGTCAAGCAAATATTTTGGAAAAAAACAAACAATTCAAAGGTTTTATTCTTTTGCCTAAAATGTCTGTAGACCTTCCTATTCTACAGGGTGTTTCAAAAAAAAAATGCTATACGCCGATGTCGAATTTTTCGAAGTCCAACAACCATTCCCCGTCGCTATAACCCTTATCCCTGACCTCAGTAAAGAAATCAACAAATTTATTCCTTACCTCAGGAAAGAAAGATTTTATTTGCTTTTCAAATAAGAACACAAAAGGTAACAAAAGCATGTGACAACCCTGGTTGATGTTGAGGGGGGGGGGACCCAAACAAACAATAAAAGCCAATTACTAGATTTTAAGCAAAAAGATAAAAAACCATATCTTGGCCATCAAGCAAAATAGCTAAATTAAAGGCTTTTACAGTATTTGGATTCCAAATAAAAATGCAAAAGGAAAAAATGCATATGGCAACCCTGGTTCGTGGTGGTGGTGAGCGCGGGCGCCCCCCCAAAAACAATAAAAGCCCTTAGTTAGATTTCAAGACAAAAGAAAAAAACCCATTTATTTGGCCATAAAGCAAAATAGCTAAATCAAAAGCTTTTATAGTATTTGGATTCCAAATAAAATTGCAAAAGGAAAAACCGCATGTGGCAACCCTGGTTGGTGGTGGTGGTGAGAGAGGGGGGGACAAAAACAATAAAAGCCCGTAATTAGATTTCAAGAAAAAGAGAAAAAAAAAACCATTCATTTGGCCATCAAGCAAAATAGCTTAAATAAAGGCTTTTATAGTATTCGGATTCCAATTAAAAATGCAAAAGGAAAAAAAACGCATGTGGCAACCCTGGTTGTGGGGGGGGGACCAAAACAAACAATAAAAGCCCTTAGATTTCAAGTAAAAAGAAAAAAAAACATTTATTTGGCCATCAAGCAAAATAGCTAAAATAAAACCTTTTATAGTATTTGGATTCCAAATAAAAATGCACAAGGAAAAAACGCATGTAGCAACCCTGGTTGGTGTGTATGGGGGGGGGGGGGGAACCAAAACAAACACTATGTGCGTTAATTTTTAATTTCAAATAAAAAGAAACAAAAAAGCATTTATTTGTCCTTCAAATAAAATAGCTAAAATAAAGTCATTTACAGTATTTGGATTTCAAATAAAAACGCAAAAGGAACATATCCACATTTTAAACGAAGATGGTCCTGATCGATGCATTTAGTTCTGTCAAGAATTCCTAGATTTCAAATAAAAATAAAGCAAAAGAAAAAGCACATGTGGAACCCTGAGGGGGGGGAGGACTTTGCCACGGTCCCCTGTTCCATTGCCGGGCCAGATAGGCTCACCTCTAGAAGGCTAACGTTTGACATTTTGTTCAAACAAGTTATAACGCAAATTAAGTCTATCATTAAAGTTTAGAGACAAAGAAAGATGTTCCAGGTGATTGAATCACTAACGAAGATGCTCGAACTGCTCTCCTCCAGCAACGATACACTCACCACATCTGCTTTCCACTCCTAAGCATATTCATCTGCATAAGTCAGGAGTAAATGTCTCAAATGCAGCAGAAATGGGGACCTGCAGTGTTGCAATATCCTGGGCTGGTTGAATGTACACCAAATCCCGTACTATTCCCCACACACTAAAGTCCATAGGCATCAGATCGCACGAACGCCCGGGCTATTCCATCGCACCTCTTCTACCAATCCAGCTGTTTGGAAATTAGTCATCAAGAAGGTCTCGCACCTGTTTTGCATAGTGTGGTGATGCACCATCTTGTTGGAAAATAATATCTGCAGGACACTTTTCCCGTACAGCTGGCAGAATCCTGTCTTCTAGCAGTTGACAATATACTGCACCGTTGATTGTTCCATCTAGGAAGAATGGTCCAATGACCCCCCCTTAGCCCATATACCTCCCCAAACATTGATGCCAGGTGCATAGTGACGTGTGGGCTGTCATCACTGTAAAATATGCAGTTGTGACGATTAACTCTGCCATTCAGAAGAAACTTGGCTTCATTAGAGTGTAATATCCGTTCCATGCTCTGTGGATCATCTGCAAGGAAATCCAGGAATTCCTCGCAAAACTGAATGCGTCGATCAGGATCATCTTCATTTAAGGCGTGTATACGCCGTGGACGGTATACCTTCAATCCTACGTCCTTAATCAGCTTATTAACTGAAGGCAGTGACACACCCGTTTACCGCTCCAACTGATGCTGGGACGTCTTGGTTCATCAAGCAATACCTGGTTGATCTCGGCGGCATTTTCAATCGTTCGCGCCGTTCGTTTATGGCCAGAACGGCCCTTATGTTGATTTTCAACAGAACCTTTGATTTCAAATTTCTCCACCAAATGTGCCACTGTAGACCGGGATGGAGGTGGCTAAAGATACGTAGTCCGTCACATCACCAAAACTTCTGATATCGTATCGTTTTGGTAATACCATTTAATGATATTGATACGTTGGTATAGATACATGCTTGGCATATCATTATGAAATACAAAAAGAACGAGTGCTATCGAACGAAGTGAATACAAAAAGAACGAGTGTTATCGAACAAAGCGAATACAAAAACAATGAGTGTTATCAAACGAAGCGAATACAAAACGAACGAGTGTTATCAAACAAAGCGAATACAAAAAGAACGAGTGTTATCGAAAGAAGCGATTACAAGGAGAACAAACTGTATCGAATGATATGCATCAGGTCGTATGCACCTAACTACTGTCACGTCCAAGTGTAGGGACCAACCAGTACTACAGTACACTACACATCAAACAATACTGCATGCTCTGGAGACAGCAGGTCACATGACTCACAACTTTGCATGCTACGACAGTACAGGAACTGAAATGCAACTTGCAAAATTAACCAAGGTTACTAAATTGGTAGTTAAAAGCAGCCAGTTACAGAGGTACAGTACTGAAAAATAAGAACTCCTGTCGGATAACATTACTAGGGTATCGGGGTTAAGAGGCCGCAGAAGCTGCGTTGTACTGCCGCCGTACTAGTAGCGTCCCCTCCATCAACCAGGGTTGCCACATGCATTTTTTTCTTTTGCGCTTGTATTTGGAATCCAAATACTGTAAAAGTCGTTATTTTAGTTATTTTGCTTGACGGCCAAATAAATGGTTTTTTTTCTTTTTACTTGAAATTTATTTAATTGCTTTTATTGTTTGTTTTGTCCCCCCTCCCCCCAACAACCAGGGTTGCCACATGCATTTTTTTCCTTTTGCGCTTTATTTGGAATCCAAATACTGTAAAAGGCTTTTTTTTTTAGGTATTTTGCTTGATGACCAAATAAATGTTTTTTTTTTCTTTTTACTTGAAATCTAATTAAGGGCTTTTATTGTTTGTTTTGGTTCCCCCCCCCCTCCTCCACCAACTAGGGATGCCACATCCGTTTATTCCTTTTACGTTTCTATTTGGAATCCAAATACTGTAAAAGCCTTTATTTTAGCTATTTTGCTTGATGGCCAAGTAAATGTTTTTTTTTTCTTTTTACTTGAAATCTACTTAATGGCTTTTATTGTATGTTTTGGTCCCCTTCCCCCCACCAACCAGGGTTGCCACATGCATATTTTTCCTTTTGCATTTTATTTGGAATCCAAATACTGTAAAAGCCTTTTTTTTTTAGTTATTTGCTTGATGGCCAAATAAATGTTTTTTCCCCTTCTTACCTGAAATCTAATTATGGGCTTTTATTGTTTGTTTTGTTCCCCC
>JAHWFP010178343.1:9105-20994 GCA_023313725.1 Lithobius niger | reverse complement strand
CCCCCCCCACCACCAACAAACCAGGGTTGTCACATGCTTTTGTTACCTTTTGCGTTCTTATTTGAAAGGCAAATAAAAGCTTTCTTTCCTGACGTCAGGAATAACTTTCATGATTCCTTACTGAGGTCAGGGATAAGGGTTATAGCGACGGGGAATGGTTGTTGGACTTAGAAAATATTTCGACGTGTAGCGTTTTTTTTAACACCCTGTACATACTAAAAGTCCCCTAGGGTCGGGAGGCCGGGAAGCAGCCACCATCTTGGATTTTAGTTCCAAATTGTAGATTTTCCCTGAATAACTCGACATACTGTAGTGTAATAAGAAATTGAAGCCAGTTAAATTCTGTTCGATTTGCAGTTATTATTACCTTCAGTTTCAAACTGCCCTTGAGTTTTCTCATAGCCCAAAATAAACATGGTTAGATTTTCCTGAAAGGTGGAGATCTATTCCTTCCATCAATCCTAATCTGAATTGTTTAGCTTAGATACAAATTACAAATATGAACATCTCAATACCACTTTGAAATTGAAACTAGCCACTACACCAAATATAACTACACATTTAAATGAGTATACGATGGTCCCTCTCTAAGATAAACAAATTCGGCTATGATTATTGGAAAGAACAGATCTCAACCTTTCAGAATATTCTAAGCATATCCATTTCCGGCTATTAGAAAGCTAGCATAGCACTTTTGAAAACGAAAATCGCCAAAAAACAATTTTGACGACACACCATTACAACTTCACCTTTAAACAGGTGTAGGTTGGTCCCTATTTAAGCTAGAAAATTTAGGTTAGGACTGAATAGTACCCCTCTTTCAGGACATCCTAAAAACCAAAAAAAAAGGTTACTCAAATCCAAGATGGTGCTTGTTTTCCGTCCGTAAGCGCATCAACTTCCACATTTTTCCTTCTTTGAACGTCATTTTCTCGAAAACGATGAGAGAAAAGACAAAAAAAGTCTATTCACTTGTTTGTACAGAATTTAACTGACTTCAATTCCCTATCAGACTATATTATACAAATTGTTGATAGATGTTGAGCTTAGTGAAAAAAATTGACAAATCGGAACTAATTCCAAGATGGCAGCTGGTTCCCAAATCCACCCTAGGGGACTTTTAGTTTGTATAACTGGAAGGTCTAACAGATTTTTTTACATTTATGGTTTAAAAAATGTTAAAAAAAGAAATGGATTCCTTTTCTATCATTCTCTCTGGCAAAGACTCTGATTTGAGAATTAATCTAAACACTCCCATTCATTTGGACCCTGAAAAAAGTTATGAATTGGCTTTATTTAAGTTAGACACTTACAACAGTATACACAATATAACTCAAAAAATAACGAAATGCAATATACTGCAGATGCTGGTGCAACCTGGCAAAAACTGACTGTCACTCCCGGGGCTTATGAAATCGAAGATTTAAAAAAAAATTTATCAAATCAGCAATAGAAGCAAATGGCCACAGCAAAGAAGCAATTTCTATTCTTCCAAATCTAAACACTTTAAGAACTGACTTGATAATTACCGATCCAAACTACGGAATTTCCTTTTCCGGCAACAAGAGCTTAGCTCGAGTCTTGGGGTTTGAATTAGGAAATTATTTAAAGCCCCAAGAAAGCCAAAACACTGTCAATATTATGGCCATCAATACATTTTTCATACACTCCGATATCATAGGTAATTCTTACCTAAATAACGACACCCATCCAACTTTATATTCGTTTTATTTCAATTCCCCTCCCGGGTTTAAAATCATAGAGTCCCCTCATAATTTAACTTGATCAGGTCTGGCTCACATCACAGACCAACGAGCCATTGGATCTGAATGGCGAAACATAGATGGTGAGACTTCATTTGAGATCTACAACTTTAAAAAAAAGAGAAAAAAATGCTCTTCTTTGGAAAAAAAGGAAAATTCCTAATTTTATTAATAATAAAAGAATAAACAGTTTCACACCAAAAAACAAAGCTTTCATTAAATTTATAACGACACCCAAAAAATGAGCATAGTAGAAAATTACCTAAAAATTAAGAAACCTCTGGTGTACGATTCGTCAGTCGAATCTTACACCTACCACGAATACAACCCTATTGTTGGCACGAATCTCAACAATGTAAATTCAGAAATCCGTATTCATGTCGAAAACCAAGATTTGTTTCTGCACGTGGCCAACAGTTACCTCCTTATTAAAGGGAGATTGCTGAAAGACGATGACTCGGCATACACGGACGCCGATGTTGTCAGTCTGATTAACAATGCTCCCATGTTCCTCTTTTCTTATATAAAATACTATCTAGGTGATAAACAAGTGGAGTTAAATTATCCGGGCTTCGGGACCTTAATGAAGGGACTGCTTACCTACGGGTCGGCGAAACAACCGGCTTTGTTCGGCCAGTGCTGGGCAATGGATAGTGCTGCTTCTGTTGACGCTGAACTAACCAACAACTTGGGTTTCAAACAGTAGCACGCATACATCATCGTTGAAACAACTCCCAAAGGAAGCTTTACCTTCGCCATCCCATTGAAACACTTCATGGGATTTTTCGATAATTATGATAAGCTTATTTACAGTACTAAACATGTGCTCACACTCATGCGAGCGAGCAATACGAACGCCATCTTCAAAGCCGCGGCAACAGCCAATGGCAAAGTTGTTCTTAATAGCATCAGTTGGCAGATAGAATATGTCACTGCTTCGGACGAGCAAAAACTTAAACTCTGCAATTTCATCGACCACGGAGCGCATGCGAATTTAGGATTTAAGCACTGGCACTGTGACAGCTGCAAACTCCCTCGAAATACAAACTTTACCTGGCACTTGCTGACTACTGCTGCGTTCGACAAACCTAGATGGATAGTTCTAGCTTTTCAAACTAACAGGCATGACTCTTAGTTAAAAACCCGGCCGTGTTCGACCACTGCAGTCTGCAAGATACCCACATTACTCTAAATTTTGAACGTTTTCCATTTCACAATCTAAAAACTAATTTTGCTACTGGAGAGTACGTCAGTCTGTATAGGATGGCACAGCAATTCAGGCAGCTGTGCTACGACTTGAGTTTCAACTTGCTGCAGTTCAAGAAAGCCTATCCTGTCGTGGTGTTGGATTGTTCAAAACAGTCCAAGCCGCTTCAATCGGGAATCGTGGATGTTCAAGTCAAACTGAAGTTTAGAACAGCTGTTCCAGATAATACTACCTGTCATGCTCTGCTCATTGGTGATAGAAAATGAATCTAAAGTTAGATAGAGTCAAAGTGGAAGCTGTGGAAGCTGGAAAGTGGAATAATAAAAAAGAAAATGGCACTCAAAAGAAGATCTCAAAAAAAGAAAGGTGGTTTTTTGCCGTTGGCATTTTAGCTGGAACTGGAGGCTTGGCGGGTGGAACTGCGGGGGTGGTATCTGTGTAAAAAAGGCACAAAACGATGCACAAATTTTAGCTGAACTCGTGCGACATCACAAGCAATGGAGGGTTCCGGGTCGAAGAAGAAGATAAAACCAAACAAAAAACGAAGCAAAAAAAATTGCCCCGTGGCAAAGGTCTTTATTTAAAGCCTCCCAAGGTTTAACTGACTTTAAGAAATCTTTAACAAACTTTTATTTAAATGCATTGGCTAGAGTAATGACAATTCCAAAATTTAGAGGGATATTTCGAAAATTATGATAAGCTTATTTACGGTACTAAACATGTGCTCACACTCATGCGAGCGAGCGATACGAACGCCATCTTCAAAGACGCGGCAACAGCCAATGGCAAAGTCGTTCTTAATAGCATCAGTTGGCATATGCAATATGTCACTGCTTCGGACGAGCAAAAACTTAAACTCTGCAATTTCATCGACGATGGAGCGACTGTGAATTTAGGATTTACGCACTGGCACTGTGACAGCTGCAAACTCCCTCGAAATACGAACTTTACCTGGCGCTTGCTGACTACTGCCGTGGTCGATAAACGAAGATGGATAGTTCTAGCTTTTCAAACTAACAGGCATGACTCTTTAGTTAAAAACAAGGCCGTGTTCGACCACTGCAGTCTGCAAGATACCCACATTACTCTAAATTCCGAACGTTTTCCATTTCACGATCTAAATACTAATTTTGCTACTGGAGAGTACGTTAGTCTGTATAGGATGGCACACTTCCGAGACACACTTCCTTTAAAACTTTGGACTACTGGTGAAAACGGATTCTTAAACTTTAAAGATTTCACGATGGGGACAGGAGTCATTGGGTCCCTATTCCACCGTTGCGGATGAACCCCGTTATTTCGATAGTTTTGGCAATATGGGTCCTCCCCAGCCCGTGGTTAACTACTTGGGACCGGGAATTATATACAATTATGAACGAGTACAAAACTTTGACAAGATTTGGTGCAGACACTTTTGTTTATTTTTCCTAAGTAAGTTCTCTAAGACTCGTAATTACAAAGCTGTTTTAGACAGGATGAAATGAGTTAAAAAGTTACGTGCAAATCTAACTGAAAATAAATGTCTCATGTTTGAATATCTTTGAGTGTGTGAACTGCAATGGCCGAATTTTTTTCTATTACGTAAGGAGTGTTGAAAATGGTGGTTGTTGAATGCTCGTCCTTTATTTTAGTAATCAAAATGGTTTTCGTTCCTGCTGTACATTTTGCAACCAGTTCTATGCTCGGATCGCTGCAATATAAAATTGCTTTACAAATTAAACCAGAACTTGTACTTATGAAGCTTGAAAACGGTCCTGAATTTACGAACCAGTCAACTTCATGCAGAAACTGATTATCGTGAAACAATTTTCGTGCACAAATTTTTTTGTAGCTGCATCACTTGGCAAAGTTGGTTGACTTAGATTTCTAATTGGTTTGTTCGCGGCGTCGAAGTATGCCTTCTGCTCGTCTTGTATCAAGCAATTCTTGTCGATGAATACTTTATTAGCTGCGTCACTCGGTAAAGTTGGTTCACTTAGATTTCTAATTGGTTTGTTCTCGGCATTGAAGTATGCCTTTTGATCAGCTTGTTTCAAGCAATTCCAGTCGATGTAAACCTTAGAAGCAGCGTCACTAGGTAAAGTAGGTTCACTTAGATTTCTTAATCGGCTTGTTCATGGCGTTGAAGTATATTTTCTGATCGTCCTGTAATAAACAATTCCTGTTGACGTACACTTTTGTTGCCACGTCAGCAGCATGCCGTGTGAAAGCAATGTCCTTAATTTGCTTTTTCTTCGCATAAAAATTTCCGTCAGCCCCATCTATGTGCAAAGTATTTTTTACAATGCTAGTAATGGCGGAAGCTAACTCGTCAGCACGAAGAGTAATGGCCGGAGGAAATTCGGTTTTAGGCTTTTGAAGGTCCGTTGTCAGTGGACCAATCTGAGAATAATTGACGGCGTCTTCAGATTTGATAGCGGCTCCTACTTTAGTTAAACGTTTGCTTTGCATATCATAGTTGCTTTCAGGGGTTAAAACAAACCCTAGTCCCGGCTGTCCTCTCGGACCGACTTCTGTCACTTCACCCCCCTCGTCCTTTTCAATGCTAGTCCAAAATTATTGACTGACAGCTTTTTTTTTTTAAGACACGAAATTTCAAAACTCTGCTTCCCCTTCGATAAGGCTTTTTTTTTCAATATATATAATAAAAGGAACAACCTCAAAATAAATAATAAACACACAAAAAAATGTCTCAACCATCCTGGCAAACGCATCTTTTGAATCTCTTACAAAAAAACTTGCTGAAAATTGAAAACGAGAAAGGAACCAAAATTAACAATGGTGTAAAGTTTTTCTTTTCTCCTTCCATACAGTTTAAAGATTTAAAGGGTTCTGGGAATCCCATTTCGGACGAAAAATCAAAATATAAAGGTTGGATTTCACCCAGCGACTCTGAAACTCAAAAAGTGCTGAAAAGTCTTACGCGATACATCTGTAAAAAACTAAAGGGCCAGTTTGATGAGGATAAACCCGCATCCATGACTATGTTTAATTATCCAAATTCTATGCATACAGATTACCCTTGCTAACCCATTTGTGAAAAAGTAAATGCTGATGATGGTAACAAACCGCTCTGCCTAAGAACTAGGGTGTACGAGAATATTCACAAAACTAAAGGGAAACCTAATAAAAATGTTATCAACAAACCCTGGTTTAACTTGCCATCTTACAATGCTTTAAACTTGACAGAAGTCACTGGAAAAATTACAGCAGTGTACGTCACCGATGATTCTCCCAGCAATATGATATTATGGTGCACTGTAGATTTTGGAGTGGCTCATTCCGACATTCCCAACGACAAATTTTCCAATGAAGACTTTATAGGTTTGGTAAATGTGTAAAATATGTAAATAAAAAAGATATAGAAATTAAAAACAATGACTTTTTTGTGCCTAAAAAAAGTCCTAAAGTTTATCCATTTCTACCTTCGAATATCAGATGTTTAATTATAGGGCCTGCAAATTGCAGGAAAACTAATTTACTGTTTAATTTCAGTTGTAATGAAAGATGGCTCGACTATGATCAGTTATTTATTTACAGTAAAACTTTATGCCAGCCTAAATACAAAGCTTTGCAGTCTATATTTGCTGAAATTAAGGAAAAAATAGGACGGGACGTCGCCTTTTTCACGATACTCAAATAGATTTAATTCCGCTCGAAGAACTGGACCCAACAATTTTAAACCTTATTCTTTTTGACGATTGCCTTTTGGATAAACAAAGAAGCATCGGGCACTAATTTGCGCAAGGACGTCATTCAAATGCCAATGTTTTTTATTGCAGTCAGTCTTACACAAGAACTCCAAAACAAGTAGTCAGAGATAATGCAAATTTATTAATCCTTTTCCCGGTGGATGAGTTAAATTTAAAACATGGTTATGATAATCATGTTGGTCCTGTCATGGAATATTCAAACTTTAAAACATTGTGCCAAAATTGTTGGCAAAAGCCTTTTGGGCTTCATTCGAATAACAAAACATTAAACAAAGGGCGATACAAACGTTCGTTTTTACCTATTAAACAAAAGAATGGAGACAAAACAAGAAATCGCAAAACTCAAAAGACGTTTAACTAAAAAGTTTTTAAATTGACGTTTGGATGAGAGGGAGCAAGAGAATCGCTACAAGAATTTTTTAAACCGGTAGTAAGCTTTCTGAAACCGAGACCGGTCCTCAGTGCAACCACGCAGACTATTCCGATTAAAAACACTCTAGCCACGCAAACTAAATCGATTAAAAACACTGTAGCTACACAAACTACCTGAATTAAAATTTACAAAGAAGAAGGTGGTGACGCAGAAGTTAGTGACAAAGATGACTACGAATCACTAGCTTTATCCCAGTCCCCTGCTCCTAGTCAGAAAACATTGCCACCTCTCTCGATTACAGCCTTGCCCAATATTCAAGTCTGACTCTATCTCCTATAATGCGAATTCATCCCGAGTCCAAACCCGAATATGCAACTACAAGCACCAAGTCCTAAACTCACCTCTTCATATTCCACAGTACAACATAGACGCATTTCCACTCCGCCTGAGCGTCCTAACATCACCACTCTAAGGTCCCTCGATAGTTTGTTACCTGGTCAGAATAATGGAGACGCTGCTAAATATTTCTTGATAACATTTTTCAAAAATCCCAATGACACTGACCTAATATACGGGATACAGTATGATAAGAAAAAAGGTGAGGTGACCTTCGGTAATAAAACGGTTAAAAATTATTGAGAATGACGTAGTGGTCGAGGGGGAGCAATACGTGAGGAGACGCGGACTTTGGAATTTACTAGTTTTCAAAGATTTGAAAGAAACTTCCCTCACGCCAGAAGTTAAAGTAGCTTACACGGCCATGTTAAAAAATACTAATGCTATTTATCACAACAACGACCCAAATACTCATAAACCCAAATCTAATCGTAGCGCCCAGTACAGGTCTGTTATCGGTTCGATTTGGGAAGACATGAAGAAAACAGGGACGGGCATGGTTAAAAAGCGGCTTATTTGAGTAGAGTCGATTATAAATATTACAATAATCCTAATGATTTGATTAACCCATAACCGCCTGAAAGAACTTTCAGACCCTTTTTTTTAGAGTCCATATTGGACTCGGGTCGGTTCTCGGATTCGAACCTGCATTCTCTTGGTTTGGAGCCGACGACGCTGACCACTGGACTGTGACTGCCCGCTTTGCTCGGGGTCCCCGGGGACCCCTCACAAAGCTCGCGCAGGGACTTAGTTTTTCGCTGTTATACGTTGAAGGCGTACGTTCGTATCTAGGCGGTTATGGGTTAGCTGAGGGTCGAGAAAATAACCGCCTGAAAGAACTTTCAGACCCTTTTTTTTAGAGTCATATGGTACTTGGGTCGGTTCTCGGATTCGAACCGGCATTCTCTTGGTTTGGAGCCGACGACGCTGACCACTGGGCTGTGACTGCCTGCTTTGCTCGGGGACCCCTCACAAAGCTGGCGCGGAGACTTAGTTTTTCGCTGTCATACGTTGAAGGCGTACGTTCGTATCTAGGCGGTTATGGGTTAAACGACTGCGACTTTTGTACAAATCTAGTTTACCCGGCCATGATGGACACAGGAATGAAAAGGTCGAAATTCTATCAGAAATACAACAAAGACAAATCATAACTGCTAGAGAAAAAAGGGAGGCTTATCAAAATTTAGGTTTAGGTTAAAGACTCGTATATATAACAATAGGACCATAGAATCAAAAAATATCAAGATGAGGTACTGTGTCAAATGTAAACGCATTTCTAACAGTTCCGAACCGTCCATTATTATCACCGCAAAAAATGACCGACAGATGCAAGTTGTAGTTTGTGAGGCGTGCGGGACAAAAAGTGCTTCCTTTATCAAGTCTGGGAAAGGAATCGTAAATAAAATCATAGATAATTTGCCGATCGAACTCCCTTTACCAGGCTACCAATACTGTGGCACAGGAACAAAACTGGAAGAAAGGTTGGCTCGAGGAGATCCGGGAATTAATAAACTTGATGAAGCATGCAAGGAACACAAAGTAGCTTACTCGGGGAGCTTGGAAGATCACCATGCCATGGATCAAGTTCTAATTTCCAAAACTCAAAGACTGAAAGATGATCCTTCTCTGGCATGGAGGGAAAAACTAGCCACTTCGATCATTAAGAAAATCATGAAACCTTCACAGCCAACGCGAACAAATTTTCCAAGACACAGTGATTGTACTGAGCCTGAATGATGTATGGCAGGCTGACTTGGTGGAAATAATACCTTACGCTAACTTAAATAAATGTTTTAACTACCTACTGACCTACATTAATGTCACGTCCAAGTTCGCTTGGGCCATTCACCTGAAATCTAAATCCAGTGTAGACGTTACCGAAGCTTTGAAGAAAATACTCGCAGGAGCAATAACTCCTAAAAATTTGCAAGTCGATTTTGGTAGCGAGTTCTATAACAAAGACTTCCAAGCCCTACTCAAGCGGCATGACATCAACATGAACTCTACGTACTCTGACAAAAAAGCGAGCGTGGTAGAACGTTTCAACAGAACGCTGAAAACTCAAATGTGGAAAAGGTTCACTAGACAGGGGAATTACGAGTGGGTAAGCATTATCGTCGAGTTAGTTTCCAAGTACAATAACACGGTTCATTCCACCATAAAACTGAAACCTAGTGACGTAACCAGACGTCACGAACCTCTTTTGAGACGAACTAGTACTAAACGGTTGTTGAAGAAACTCAAATTTGCTATAGGAAATAAAGTCAAGATTTCTAAAGTTATGAAAATTTTTGATAAGGAGTATTTGCAAAATTGTACTAACGAAGTTTTCACGATTCGTAAAGTACAAAACACACAACCTGTTACTTCTAAAAGAGGAGTCGGGTGAACTGGTGCTAGGTGGTGTTTACGAACCAGAACTTCAAAAAACTCTAGTTCTAGTAGAAAAAGTATTACGTAAGAAGAAAAGAAAAGATGGGAAAATGCAATACTTTGTTAAATGAAAGGGATATGATACCAAGTATAGCAGCTGGACGGATAATATTAGCAGTCTTAAAACAAATGTTGACTTTTCATTTTTTCACATAAAAATTTTCAATACAATCAACAATATTATTTTTTAAATAAAAAAATTTCCTATTTTTTTTTCTTCCTCAATATTATAAAAGGATAAATTTTTATTTTTATTTCTCAATGGAAAAGACAACATTCACGTGCGTTTACTGTGGGGGCATTTTCTCCTCTCAAGCCGAGCTCTGGAACCACCTACAGTTCCATCACCCGTTTAATGTGGAAGAATGTACTTGCTTTCACGACCAGCTTGCTTGCCAGTTTGTTTTGTGGAGTCTGCCACCCCTATATGTGGATAAAGGATTGGGTCACCAACAATACGAGATGCCTCTTGTGGGTGAATGCATCTTCGGTGATCCGCTTCAATTTCTCCTATCTATACGCACAGCACTACAAGCGATGCTAGAAGTTTGTTTACGCCAGCTGGTGAACTGAAAAGTCCAGATTAGCTTGGGTATACAATTTACTAGGGACGACGCCTCTATTGAAGATGGGTTCTAGTCGAGACATTCGGAAATAGATATACCCAATGACATTCCCGCTCTGTTGGAACAGGCATTTGTGAAAATCCAGGGATCCATCGATGCTTTCGCCAAATGGGGCAGCGGTTGGGTTATATCTCACCTCCATAACCAAATATTCAGAGTGTCAAAGTTTAAACCATTATGAGCATCTACATACATCCCTCTTCCGAAAGCCCTTGCTGGCAAGAATAAGGCAGTGGTGAACAATCAAAATTTAAACGATCAGAAATGCTTTCTATATTCCGTCCTGACCGCGTCGACCCGGAAGATCACCACGAATTCGAAGATATGCTCGATAATTTCATGCTGTCTTACCCTTTTAACATCACCAAAATTGACAAGTTTGAAAAGTTAAACGATCTTTCCATCAATATCATCGGCTATAGCCACGAAGAGGAGTTACACGCGCTTCGAGTCTCTAAAAACTTGGATGGACTACCAATCGATCTTCTATATCTGTACGAAGACGAGGATGATTCGGAAACTCTGAACACCCATTATTGTGCTATTACAGACATAGCTGCTTTCCTGCGATATCGAGGTTCTGGTTCCCAGACCAAGTTTTATTGCAGTAACTGTTTTGCCGGTTTTGGAAAGGAATCGTTGCACCTAGCTCATAGGAAAGAATGCATCAAAATTAATGCCATACAAGCTCTTAGATTCAAGAAGCCAGGAGAAAACTCTCTCGTATTCAAGCACTTTAACCGTCAAAACCCCTTCCCCCCACATCATATATGCCGACTTTGAATGCCTCTTTCGTCCCATCCAAATCGCTCAACCTGACACTTCGACGAGTTCAACCACCCAAATCCATCAACACCCTTGTAGTTTCGGCTACGTTCTATTGGGACACGATGGGAAGATTATACGTCACAATTATTACTTGGGAGAAGACGCTCTCGACGTGTTTTATAAATGTATGGAAGAAGAAGCACAATATTAAGCGAACATGCTGGAAAATGCAAAACCCGTCCACCTCAGCCCATCCGAAGAAACATATTTCAAGAATGCCCGGGTTTTGTCATTATTGCAAGGAAGCCTTCAAGAAGTGCATTGAGAAATCAAATATTGAAGGGGAATCTAAGTACGGATCGTCGACAATAAGGTGAGGGATCATTGCCACATCAGTGGGAAATACAGAGGAGCTGCTCAACGAAAGTGCAACCTATCTGCTCAAGAACGAAAAACCATCCCCATCGTGTTACATGGCTTGGAAAGGTATGATACGCACCTCTTAGTATCCGCAGTGTACAAGTTTCCGGGAAAAGTAGATGTTATCGCTTGCAATGATGAGAGGTAACTTCAGACCATAACCATTAAGGATCACATCAGTAAGATCAAT